>ML682007.1:38967625-38996708 GCA_007922195.1 Podocnemis expansa | reverse complement strand
ACTGGAGGGGCAGGGCCCAGCCCTAACTCCTGGGCCAGAGAAGCTCTACAGAGCATGCACAGATTTTCTGGGCATGCTCCGTTTGAGATTTTCTGGGCGGGAGTTTTCAAAACTCCCTGCTCCACAGGAGCTCCCTTGAAGGAGTCTGGCTGCCGGCAGTGAGCTGCCGGCAGCCTTCCCTGTGCTGGCGGCTGCAGTGGGCTGCGCTACAGTGCTCCAGCGCAGCTTACAGGGAACATTGGTGCCCAGATGAAAGATGACACCCTGCTGACCCATGCTGAAGACACCCATCGCTGCAGGTCTCAAGCTTTTAAAATAGAGCCCACGCCTTTCCTGAACTTTGCTGTAATGCTTTGCCCTCCACTTTGAGTGGCAGCATGAGATTGTGGAGCAGGCGAGTGGAGGGATGGCAGCACAGCCGCTGCAATTTGCCATGCTGGGCTGCTTATACCACAGGGCAGGAAATTTAAAAAGGGTCTGAACCTCTCCCAGCTTCCAGGTGTATGCAAACCAGGTAGGGGAAGTTGGGGAACTCATGAGGCAAACAGGCAGGCTGGCTGGGGCTGCCAGTGAAGTGCTGTGAGCAGGGTCACACCAAACTGGCAGGCCCAGCCAGACGGCCATGCTGCCTGCCTTCTGCCTCCCCAGCAAATAGCCAAAGAGAAGACAACAAAGTGAACTGAAAACAAAGCAGAGAAGCCTCCTGCAGCATTCCTCCCACCCTGAACCCTTAGCTCCTGCCAGACTCCCAATCCCCCTTCTGGGGAAACAAAGCAGAGAGGATTTAGCAGCAAAAACTAAGCAAGCCCACTCTTACAGGAAAGAGTGAGTCCAAACCAAAAATACCGCATTACTGGGATCACACTATCCAATGCAAGACAGACAACATTACAGGAATTCACAATAAAGTACAGCAACTGTAAAACAAGCAAGGCACTTTCAAAGAGTAACACATTTATTTTTTGCTAGAGCTTTTGTGGGTGAAATCCCACTTTGTCAGACACTTGAAAATGGTTTCCAAATGGGATTTTGCTCATCTGAGAAATAAATGTGTTACTCTTTTAAAAAAGTACCACAGGACTCTTCTGTATTTTTACTGGATTAGACTAACATGGCTACCCCCCTGGAACTTTTCAGTAAAAGGATGGTCAACTTCGTGGCATGCTGCCTGGTAGGTGTACTTATGCTGTACACAATTCATAGGATGGCAAAACTGAAGAGCAGAATAAATAGTGACATTAAGTAGAGACATTATTGGTAGGTAAAGCCTCACTCATGATCTCCCAACAGAACTCTCAAATCTCAGGAATTTTTTCCCCAGGCCCAGTCTGCTAATATTTGCTCAGTCTTCTGTAGCCACAATGTAGGGACACAGATAAAATGAATAGAATTTACCTTTAAAGCATCTGTTAGGCAACACTGTGTATCTGTTCTTAAATATCATAACTAAAATATTTAACTCAGTTTAATAGACATTATAACCAATATTTAACAAAGCTCCATATTGTAAATTTTGAACTCATTTTATATTCTTGATGAAATTTCTTTAAGATGTAACACTGTGTAATTTAATTTAAATATGTATGAAAAAGATGTGTGAATGAAGGGTGTGTGATGGGATCAGTTGATGCCAGCCTCTCCTGATGAAATGCAAGTACCACCTTAATGGATGAACAATTCAAACTAATCTCTGAAAAGCAAGAAGAAGAATCCACCCCTGAAAGAGAAAAACAAAATACAAGATCAAAGCCATGTCTATAAATGACTAGTGATGAATGATTATCAGACTGGAGCTTTGAAGCAGCAAGACTCATACACTCACATGAGATTCAGCAAGTACAAAAAAAAACCATGAAAATGTTGTGTCTCATTCTCCAACTGTCATCTTAGAGCATGGCATTCATGACCTAGAGAGACCTGGCTCCCTCCTTGTGCCAAGCTTAGTTGCCCACTGGGCTGGCTCTAGCAACATGTAAAAGGACTGGTAATTATATCATGCCAGCTTCCAAAATTTCATGGGTATCAATGTATGTGTCTGGTTTTTGCTATTTTCACATTTACAAATAAATGTGGCATACTGCCTTGTCCCCTGAATAAGATCCTGCTAGTCTTTTCTAACAATTCCATTTCCTCTGTTATACCAAAAGGGCACTTACTAAAATGATGTGCAACAAGAACACCCAAAAGAAAAGACTAGCAGGATCTTATTCAGGGGACAAGGCAATATGCCACATTTATTGTAAATAAGTAAGGATAGCAAAAAGCAGTCTCTCTCACACACACAAGAAGTTCTGCAACCTGGTATATAATTACCAGTCCTTTCATGTGTTGCTTGAGGCAGCTTAGTGGCCAGCTATGCTGGGCACAAGGAAGGAGCCAGGCCTCTGTCAGTCATGAATCTGATGCTTCAAGATGACAGCTGCAGAATTAGACCCCAAAGTTTTCATGTTCTTATCCATCTTTTATACTTGCTGGCCCTCATGTAAGTCTATGGGATTTGCTGCATCATGTTGCCCTCAGAGTTTGTTTGAGATCATTGGTCACCAGTAAGGTGCAGGCTTGATTGTATTTTGTTCTTTTCTTTCCGGGGTGGCTCCTTCTGTATGCTTTAATCAGAGATGTCTGCATTGTTCAGCTAGATAGCTGGTAATTGTGCTCCATCAAGACAGGCTGGCAACTGAGACTGGTCCCTTCACTCACTCACTCACACACACACACGCACGTGCACCTAAACAAGGTTTTATCAAAACGGAATACAATGTTCAAGCAGGAGTTCCAAACTGGCAATATGGAGTCTTGTTGGACATTGGTTATAATGCCTATTTGTCAGGGTTTCAGAATTATTTCACTTATGACAATAAAGGACATATACACAACATTAATTAACATGTACTTTAAAGTTAAATACAATTAATTATCTATGTCCCTCCATATTATCTGTCCCTCCCCACACCTCCAGTCACTTTCTGCTTAATGTAGAACAATCTCACACACAAGAGAACAATTTCAAGCACAGGATAAATTCTAGGCACAGCATATGGTGCTGTTCAGCAGAGTTCAACTTTACAAATAATATCACTGTTGATGAGGTTACCTTCCCAGATCACCTACTGCCCCAGCCTTACAACTGAGGCAACAAGGCAAGGGCTGGAGACCCCACAGTTGTGCCAGGCCAGCCCCACCACCATGGGACTCCCTGTGGTCACACCAGACAGCGCCACCACCTGGATGGTGAGGGCAGGGGACCCCAGGCCAGGCCAGCCCTGACAGCTGGGTATGGAGAGAAGGTAGGAGACTCCGGGGGGGGGGGGGGGGGGAGACCATGGCAGCACCATGGCATGGGCATGGGCTGAGGGCAGGAGATCCTGGTTTGGCACCTGAGCCTTACCCCTGGGCTGTGGGAGGCTCCCTGGCCAGGGCTGCATCACAGCAGCCTGGCCACCAGCCTGATCCCCAGGGACCCAAGGCTGAGGGATGGTCCCTGGGTCATCAGCCCTCTGCTAGCCTAACCCTGGCCTGGACAGAGGCTGAGGAACATCCCTTGACCCACCTGGGGCTCATGTGAGGGGCTCCATTCCCAGGCCACTCAACCCTGAGGCCCATAAGCCATGGTGGGGCCCCCCTGCAGGCAATGAGGAGACACTCATGGACCCAGCTGGGACCTAGAGGCCATGGGGGGAATGCCTGCAGCCCAGGGGTACCCCCTGCCAATCCCAGCTAGGCCCCAGAGGCCTATGGACACCCCCCCTGGTCCCACCCAGGGCCCAGAAGCCTAGGGGTAGCCCCCTGAGTCCCACCTGGGCCCCAGAGGGCTAGGGACACCCCCACCAGTCCCACATGGCCCCAGAGGTTTGGGGGCACCCCTACCCATCCCACATGGGGCCTGGAGGCCTATTAGCACCCCCACAGCCCCAGCTGGATTCCAAAGGCCTGGAGAGAGTCCCCCTGCCTGACCTGGGGCCCAGAGGCCTAGGGACACCCCTAACAGTCCCACATGGGTGCCAGATGTTTGGGGGCACCCCTACCCATCCCACCCGGGACCTGGAGGTCTATGGACACTGCCCCCCAGTCCCACCCAGGGCCCAGAAGCCGAGGGATAGTCCCCTGAGTCCCACCTGGGCCCCAGAGACCTAGGGACACCCCCACCAGTCCCACATGGGCCCCTGAGGTTTGGGGGCACCCCTGCCCATCCCACCTGGGGCCTGGAAGCCTATTGGCACCCTCCACAGCCCCACCCGGGTCCCAAAGGCCTGGGAGAATCCCCCCCCCCCCGCCCCACCTGGGGCCCAGAGGCCAGGGACTAATTCCTTGCTTCCACCCAGGGGCTGGAGCCCATGCAGGGAAGCCCCCCTTGGCCCCAGTCAGCCCTTCCTCTCCCCTCCCCCCACCTGACCAGGGCCTCCAGCTCCCCCCACAACTCCTACCTGCTCTTTCCTCCAGAGAGTAGCCCATGCTGGAGCTGCTGCCTGTTTGAAACTCCCTCCACAGAGGCTGCTGCAGCACGTGGGTGGGGGAGGGGCAGCTGCAGCTCGGAGTCTTAGTAAGCTCCCTCTCCCCCTGCTTTGGCAGTGGGGTCCAGGGAAAAGACTGGGAGCACAGCCAGGGAGAGTCGGGGCACAGGCCCCCTTATGCCCAGTGCCAGTGACACCCCTGTCTTGGACCAGTTCTTTCTAGAAATTATCTTCCCAAATTTTTGTTCCTCTACACCAGTGGTTCCCAACCTGTGGCCTGAGGGGCCAAAAGAGGGCTTTCAAAGTGACCCATCACTCCCCTCCTGCTGCCTACAGAAGGTTCGTTGCTGCAGCCAAATGGGAAGGGAAATCAGTGCTCCCAAACTTGTCTGTAGTAGGGAGCATGGCAAAAGCTCCATGTGTTCTGGTCCCTACTTGAACCAGAAGGAGGGGACCTCTGATCTTCTGTGTCCCAGGCTTCAGAAATGACCCACTGCCTAGGGACCCAGGTGGAGTAGACTGGGTTACAAGATATGTATAGTTTCCTTAGTGCAGCCAGGGAGGCAGGAGATTAGTGAACAGGCAGCTGCCTCACTGAACTCATTCCATCTGGGCGCAGAGTGAGGGTGTTCCTGTTGGTAGAGACTAGTGGCCCTTCTGGGTTGTAAAAACAATATCTGTGGCTCTCAAGCCAAAAAGGCTGGGAACCACTGACCTATACACTTTATCAGTGATGATTTTCTTTTAGGTCACTGATAAAAATGTTTAATAGGATAGGACCAGGAGCTGATCTCTGAGGGTTCTCCCTAGAAATACATTTCATTGATGAGTCCATGTTTACAATTAATTTGGAGACCTCACTTAGCCAGTTTTTAATCCATATAAATGTGGTGTGTTAATTTTATATCATTCTAGTTTTTTTAACCAAAAGGTCATGTGATACCAAGCCAAACGCTTTACAGAAGGCTAACTATATGACATCAACACTATTGCCTTCCTCACCCAAATTAGGAGTCCCATTAAAAAAAAAAAGTTTCTTTGACAGGACCTATTTTCTTTAAACTGTAGTGACTGGCATTAATTATATTACTCTTCTTCAACTCTTTATTAACTGAGACTGCTATCAGCGATTTGATTATCTTGTCTGTTCTTCAGAGGTGAATTATCACAGGGGCTAAAGGGGCTGAACAGGGAGTCCCAGGCTCCAGCCCCTAAAACTCCTCCTATAATTCACCCAACTCAGTATCAGCACTGAGTATGTACAGGCATATTGGAGAGTATTGAGAGCATTTCTGCCCTGCCAGCACTGGGAGGGGCAGGACCCTGGGGCCAGTAGATGGGCTCTGCACTTATGCCCTACCCTGGGCCGGCTGGTTTGCCAGTCCATGCCATCTCATCAGTACACTTTTGAAGCTGCCATTGCCTCTATGCCCTCTGCTCATCCTGGGGTCCTAGCAGGATCCTGGCAATGGTTTTGCCACTTACAGCACTCCCTGGAGCCAAAGTATGTCAAATTCTACACAGAGAAGGGCTGACTCTAGGTCCTCTGTACACTTCTGAAGGGCACCTGTAGTAACCTTGGGGAGGAAGGGGTTAACACCCTGGTCTGTGAGTCCCAGGGGAGCCAATAGAAACAAAGTACAGGTTTTTGAATTGGAGCAGCAGCCTTCCCTGCTCCTGTTTGGTGGCAACAGAGCTCCTAAAAGGATCAGGAGGAGGCCAGAGAAAGGCCTGAAGAAGGATCCAGCGACATCCTTGCCAAAGATAAGCTCAGTTCGTAACTGACCAAGCGTGAGTAGAACAGGGAATGTTTAACTAGATGCAGTCAGGGTATTTCTTTATTTTTTGGTTTGTTTTTGTATTTCTCTGTGCTAAACACATGTACACCCACCCACTATCCTGTAACTACCCACCGTACATACTCAGGTATAAGCTGATCCATGCATAAGCTGCCCCCCCCCCCCCCAATTCTGAGCCCCAGAAAGAGGCAAAAATGGGTGATCTGTGTATAAGCCAAGGTCCCCTTTTGGCCTTGGCCCCGGCCCCAACACCCCCCCACCCAATGCCACTTGCCCAGTGCCAGTTTTTGACACCATCCCTAACCCCCAAAACTCCTACTACTGCTTTTTCCCTGTCCCCCTGCTCTGTCCATTCCTCACTGCTGCCCCCCCACTCTCTGCTCCTCACTATTGTCCCCTGCTCCTCCCTGTTGCCCCCCCACTCTCTCTTCTCCTCACTGTTGCCCCTGGTTCTCTCTGCTCCTCACTGTTGCCCCCCCCGCTCTCTCTGCTCCCCACTGTTGCCTCACTGCTGCCACCCCTGCTCTGTCCATTCCTCACTCCTGCCTCCCCCGTTCTGTCCGTTCTTCATTCCTGCCCCTGTATCCTCACTGCTGCTACCCTTGCTTGCCCCACTCCTCAGTGCTGCTCCCATGCTCTGCCTCTTGCTTGCTGCCGCCTTCTCCGTTCCATGCTGTTGTTCCCCAACACCCTTTCCACCCCTTTCCCTGTCATCCCCCAACCCCTGCTGCCACTTTTCAAGCGTCCCAGGCAACCCCCCAAATTCCAGGGACCTGTCACTGCTTCCTTGGCCTCCCTGAACCCCCCTGACAAACCCCTAGGCCCTCCTCCCACTTTCCCCAGACTTCCTGACTCCCTCCCTAACTTCTACACACTGCTGCCATTTTCCCAGCTGCCCCAAGCCCCCGGCCCTGCCACTTTCCTGGCCTCCTGAACCCCCCCCCCCCCAGGCCTCCTTACCTGGCTGCTCTAGATGCTGGAGGCCCCTCCTTATGCTAACCCCAGCCCAGGCAGACTGCCCAAGATGGCCGCCCTGGCCACACTGGGGCTCCAGCCTGCAGCATGGTCAGAGAAAGTTCTGGGCTGGGGCTGTCTACCATATTCATCTGTGTATAAGCCAAGTGCCTGTTTTGAAGCTAATTTTCAGGCACAAAAATCTCATTTTATACAGGAGTGTATATGGTAAGTTAAATCCCAGAGAAGCAACTCTATGTGTTTCCTAGCAATTCTTTTTAATTAAAGATTGTACCCTTTTAAAGTAAGCTCTGGTTCTGTGTCCTAAAAGGCAAGAGATTTTTGGGGAAGGGGCCTCCAGACTGCACAGCAGCTACTAAAGGGGATTCTGTCCCAGTTTCAGCTGATATCCCAAATGGGGTTCAACCACTCTCCTGAGAGATGAATAAAAGTGCTTGAGAGTACCTCACAGAAAGGAATTCCCAAGTGTACCTTCCTGGGTTTTCAAGAGGTTTTACATTTGGATGATGGCAACAATACCACTCCAAGGCCAGGAAATTGGTAACCTTGGAGAGTTTTAATATCAGGCTTTAATATCAGTGGGTTTTAAGGCCTATTGCAGGCCCCCACCTTCTGCACTCAGAGTGGGGAAACAGCCTTGACAGCACCTGCAGAACCCTAGGGTGGGGCAACTTTAATCATGATTCCAAAGACTAGTTAGGCATCTGGAACTTCTAGAAGTTTTTTCCCCAAGGATTTATTAGAAATGTAGCTGCTATGAGTACTTTACCTAATCCCTATATAAAGAAAAAAATAACCCCCCAATTAAGCCATATTTTAAGTTTTTTTGTGAATTTACAACACTTAGGAGATGATACAGCAAAAGATTAACAATCTCGATTACTTTTAGGCATGACATTTTTGGAGATCTTTCCATCATGAAAGAAAATTTCAGATTATTTGTGGTAGTTTGCTCATTTTTCACCATTACCATTTCACTGTTGTGGTTTAAGATGAATATTTAGAAGCTGTCAAGGAGGAAAGTAGTAGAGAGACAGTGTATGTGCATAATGATTAACAAATGCAGGGGGGGGGTGCACTTAAAGGTGGCTCAAATTAGTGTTGAAGGATTTAAGAGAGTAAACACCAAACTTCAATGGAATACATGGAGTTTATGAGTTAAGTTAGTCTTTAAAAGTGCCACAGGACTCTGTCTGTGTTTATAGACTCTGGTAGACTAACTGGTAACCAAAAACTTCCAAAGCGGGCCTGGGCTGTACATGAGAATACTTATCACCTAATTTAGACCTAAATGTGCCTCTTGGCTACTATTGTTATTGGTGTCACAAAGAGATTGCTTTTGCTTTATTTGTCAATGTGAAGGGCACATGAGGGTTTGTCCTTTGAGCTGCAGGTGGGGGATCCTCCCTAGCATGAGGCCCTGGGCAAGTGCCCAGGTGTCATGGGATGCACATCTGTGCACCTCTGGGTTATGATATATGATTTTTCTGTTCACTTTTGCACTGTAATTGTATGATTTGATGCCAATTATGCCATGCAGGGTTCTTTTATAAATATTCATATCATATTCTATATGATTACTATGGTATCATGTTTCCTACAGCATTGTGGAGCGCATCCTCAAAGAATCCATTCTGAAACACTTGGAGGAAAACAGGGTGATCAGGAATAGTCAGCGTGGACTTACCAAGGGCAAATTGTGCCTGATCAACCTGACTGCCTTCTGTGATGAGATGACTTGCTTTGTGAACATGGGAATAGCTATTGATGTGATATACCTTGATTTTTAGCAAAGATTTTTGATACGGTTTTGCACAGCACTCTTGTCAGCAAGCTAAGAAAGTATGGTTTGAGTTTACAGTCTCTAATGGGGATAGAAAGCTAGCTAGATCATCGTGCTCAGCAGGAAGGGATCAATGCCTTAGTGTCTAGTTTGCAACCAGTAAAAAGCGGAGTGCACCAGGGATCATTCCTGGGGCCAATTTTGTTTGATATCTTCATTAATGATCTGGACTGTACACTCAGTAAGTCTGTGGATGATACCAAGCTGAGGGGAATGGAAGATATATAGAATTCAGAGACACCTAGACAAATTGAAGCATTGGGCTAAATGAAATTTCATGAGGTTCAACAAGGACAAATGCAAAGTCCTCCACTTAGGACAGGAAAATCCCATATAGTGCTACAGGCTAGGGACTGACCAGGTAGGTAACAGCTATATAGAAAAGGAACTGGGGGTTATGATGGATTGGAAGCTGGATATGAGTCACCAGTGTGCCCTTGTTGCCAAAAAGGCCAATGGCGTATTGGGTTGCAGCAGTAGGAGCATTGCCAGTAGATCGAGGGATGTGATTATTCCCCTCTGTTCAGCACTGGTGAGGCCACATCTGTAGTATTATGTCCAGTTTTGGTCTCCCTGCTAGAGAAAGGATGTGGACAAATTAGAAAAAGTCAAGTGGAGGGCAATGAAAGTGATTAGGGGGCTGGGCTACACGACTTATGAGGAGAAACTGAAGGAACTTGGCTCATATAGTCTGCAGAAGAGAAGACTGAGGGGGATTTAATAGCAACTTTAACTACTTGAAGGGATACTCCAAAGATGAGGGAGTCTCAGTGGTGACAGAGGACAGAACAAGGAGCAATGGTTTCAAGCTGCAGCTGGAGAGGTTTAGTTTGGGTATTAGAAAAAGCTTTCTCACTAGGAGGGTGGTGAAGCACTGGAATGGGTTGCCTAGGGAGTGGTGGAATCCCCATCTTTTGCAATTTTTAAGACCTGGTTGGATAAAACCCTCACTGGAATGATTTAGTGGGAGTAGTCACGCTTTTAGCAGGGATTTGGACTAGATGACCTCATGAGGTCCCTTCCAGCTCTAATATTCTGTGATCATGTATATGTGTCCATGTGAAGCAGGTTACATGGCTTGGGGAGTGGGGGACAGACAGAACTCTCTTGCAGCAGCAAATAAACAGCACAGAGGCTGGAGAGGCGCATCACAAAGGCAATGCAAACTCACCAGCCTAGCTCAGGTGGAACAAAGGAAATCACACAGCAGCAGAGAGAGGGATGAGGTGAGAGGAAACTGAAAAGCGAGACAGACGCTTTGAGTGAAAGAGAAGCTGTTGACTTTTTGCCAGAGAAACACTGTCTTGGAAGCAACAAACAATGTACTCAGCCTACGCACATAGCCAGGATGGCCTAGTCTGGCTGCAACCCACCAAAGAACCGGACTTGGGGATAAGAAAGATGAGAATAAGATAAAAATGTGATCCTAGATAATGCCATTAGATTAGTATGCAGTTTATCTCTTTATTTTTGATTGTGGTAACTCCTGACCGCTTTATTGCCCCCCCCAGACAGATAGAGATCTGCCCTCCGGAAGCACTTGGAGCTGCTGTCTCTGGGTAGAGAGTGGAGAGAGGCAGCCAAGGGTACTAACGCACCAGCGCTAGCTGTGTGTGAGTTTTACCTGTTGCCATTCGTGATAGTGTATTTGTTTCCCCTGTGATTCGGTTTGGGCTGGAACTGGCCTTGGTGCAGCAGAGACAGCAGCTGAGAGATTTGCTGTAAGACAGGAAGAATATGTTGCTTTCATGCAGTCACCACTCAGGGTGCTTCCTGCCAGGATGTCACCATCTCATTGTGCAGGCTTTTTATAGCATTTCCTTCTCTTGCACATGATTTGGCATTCCCACTTGGAGCCTGTTCAGCAGAAGAGTGAACAAGCAGAACCTGCTCTCCATCCCCTACAGCTTCAAGCCCAGTGCCTGCTGTCTCTGCACATCCTTCTCACTCTCTTTGCAGCACAGACCATATTTGGCTTCTCCCCCACTTCAGGGAACATCACGGCATCTCTCCAGGGTGACCAATTGTTTCAATTTTATAGGGAAAGTCTTGATATGCAGGGATTTGTCTTACAGAGGCACCTATTACCCCCACCCCATCTGATTTTTTCATACATGCCATGTGGTCACCCTCCTCTCCTCCCCCCCTCTCAGTGTTAGCCTGTCCCTCCGTCAGCTCCCTGGCTGTCCCTGCAGAATCCAGTCAATGAGAGGAGGGGATGCTCATATTGCATCCCCAATGAGACCCTGAGATGGCCCAGCACGCTTCCAAATCTGCCTGCCATCTGTGCTAGCTGAGGAGTGACTGGCTGCAGGATATAACCTGGAAAATTTACCCAGACAGGGCAGATCAAAGTCTCTTCTTGGTGAGCCCTCTTTATAGGAGCCTGCCAGGGAAGATGTGACCCTTCAGTCTAACCCAGTGGAAACATAGGTCCTACCTGAACAGGAGGTGACTCCATAGCAAATTCTCCCATGGGGTCCTGTTCGGCAAGTGCCACCATAGACAGCCTCACCAGGCTCCTCAGGAGATGCTGGTGGGGATGGGTGGCCCTGGAGCTGGTGTCTGGTTCAGAAGTATTCTGTTTCTTCAGAGTCAGTGCTGAGAGTTGGGTAGCTGGTGGTGGTTGGTCACAGTTCGCATCTCCCACAGGCCTCACCTGTGGGTTCACTAAGCTTCTAGAAGGGGCCTTGGCCTCTTGAGGGCTTGGATTCTCTTTGGATGCATGTCTTATCTTCTGTGAATGGAAGGGTCTGCGCTGGATTACAGGGAGATTGAGGACATCTTTCTGTTCGGCTGGACCTTTCTGATTTCTAAGGGTTCTGTAGAGTGTAGGTGTTAAATGAAATGGAGTCTGCAATGACTCATCCCATGAACTTTCCTTCAGCAAAGTTTCTTCACAAGAATGGATCTGTTCAGCTTCATTCTGCATAGCCTGCCTGTCTCTGAGTGCAGGGACTAAATATATGTCTGTTTTCTGAATCTGTTTCTGGGGCTTCTTGAGCTGCTGCTGTCTATAGGCATGTTCTGCTTCCCTGCAGTTGTAGGCCATGTTATCTTTCTTTTCTCTTTTGCAGATAGCTGTGATTAAAGCCACAATCAGAAGAAAAGTGGCTAATAGCCCTGCTAGACAGATAACAGTCACCACGGATGGGCTCAGTCTCTGAGACACCTGGGCTGAGTTTGTTAGCTGGTCGAGATGATTTCTGAAAACTAGCTGGACAAGGGCTTTAGTCTGCAGCGGTGAGTTTCCTTGATCCTGCACCAGCACCCCCAGTTCCCATTCACTTCCAATAAGACTACTAGCATTGCTGCTGTTGATAAACACTTTCCCTGACAGTGGATCAAGGACAAACAAACTGGCATCATTCCCACTCAGAATGTCATAGCGGACATCTCCATTCAGGCCAGAATCTGCATCACTGGCAGCTAAGGTGAATAGCAGGTGAGCATATGAACTGGGTGTTGGGGTCATGGTGGTTACTACTGTTCCCTGAATGCTGTGGTGCCCTGAGGATGTCCACAAGCATCCAGTCTGTGCATTGACTAAAACAATTATCCTTGCTTTACCACCCTCCAGCACTGGCTGCACGATCACTGGGGAATTATCATTCCTATCAAGCAAACTAACCCTAACAGAGACATTGGACAAAAGTTTGGGGTAACCACCATCTTCTGCTGTCACTAGAAATTCAAGGCTTGTCATTTGTTCATAATCTAAAGCTCTGAGTGCAAAGATTTCACCTGTTTTGGAATCAACAGAGACCAAATCTGAGACGAGGGGGTCCGGGATGTTGTATGTGACTTTTCCATTAAAGCCTAAGTCAGCATCATAGGCTTTGACAGTAATCAAGTAAGATGGAGGCACATTGTTCTCAGGAATGGTGACATCATATGTAATTTTTTCAAATAGTGGTGGGTTGTCATTGACATCACTGACACATATAGTGAGATGTTTCCTCATGGCTAAGGAGAGGGTCCCGTTATCCTGGACTGTTAATGTCAGATTATATTCTGCCCACCTCTCCCTGTCTAACATGGCATTGGTCAGCAGCATATAAGTGTATGTGTTGGTCCTTTTCAATTTGAAATATTCATGTCCTTGACTGAGATAGCAATGCACCTGTCCATTGTTTCCTGAATCAGGATCACTTGCTGTCACCAGAGCAACAAAACTGTCCTTAGGAAGAGCTTCAGATAGCACCGGCCCCTGGGTAACCCAAGTGATGTGCACATCTGGGACATTGTCATTTACATCCAGGACCTTGATGAGGATCTTGCAGTGTGCTGGGATAGGGTTGGCTCCTAGATCCCTGGCCTGCACATCTATTTCATAGGTCTGATTCTCTTCATAGTCTAGTGGATGTCTCAAAACAATACTGCCTGTCTTGGCATCAATGCTGAACATGTTTAATACCTCTAGGGGAGCATGTTTACTGAGAAAGTATTCTATCTCCCCATTAGGACCCTGGTCTGGGTCGGTGGCTAAAAGGTTTATAAGAATTGTCCCAGGCAAAGTATCTTCCCAGACTTCCACTGTCAAAGAACTCTCTGAAAACACAGGGCTGTTATCATTGGAGTCTAAAACAATGACCCTCACTAAGACTGTGCCTGATTTTGGGGGTGCTCCATGATCAAAGGCAGTCAATACTAGATCAAAACAAGAGTGGAGCTCTCTGTCCACTTCATTAACAACCACAAGTTCTGCATGTTTAGTTCCATCAGATCCAGAGATTACATCAAGTGCAAAGTGATCACTGGGTGATAATGAGTAAGAGCAGAGAGCATTAGAGCCAGCATCTGGGTCGAGGGCTCGATCCAGTGGTAGCCGTGTTTGTAAGGATGCACTCTCTGATATTTCGAGCTCCAGTTCAGGTTTTGGAAATTGGGGTGCATGATCATTCATATCCAAAACCTGAATCTCCACGTGGATTAAAGCCAAGTGATCAGCAGCCAGAACATCAAAAGAGACAAAGCATGGATCATTGTGCCTGCATAGCTGCTCTCTGTCCAACCGCCCCACTGTGCTAAGCAAGCCATCTCCAGATCCAACACGCAGAGGGAGCTCCTTGGGGAAATGCAGCTGCTGAAAAGTCTGTACTGCTTCATGGCTCGCTTCCCAGCCCAAATCCTCAGACAGTTTCCCTAGCACAGTTCCACTCGGTACTTCTTCTAACACTTTGTACTGCACTGTAAAGGGGGCCACCTCCTGGCAATCCACACAGCAGAAAAAGAGCCAGCACAACACTGAGAACTGAAGCAGAAAGCATGACAGCAAAAGCATGCTTCTGAGAGAGCCAACCACACTGATGCTCAGCCCCAAGCCAGATGGCTTTGTCCTCAAAACTTTGCACACCCAGACAAAGCTTAAAGAATCTGCAAATCATTTCTGTTTTCACAGAACAGTCCCATAGTTAGATACCATCCGTTCATATTACCAGCTGAAAGAGGAACAGAAATCGCAGGCAAGCGCAGATACATTGAGAGAAAATCCACACAGTACCCAGACGAACAGGTAAGAGCTCCAGCTGCTATCCAGGATGAAAAGCCTCAGTAAGAGGGAGAAGAGAGGAGTCTTTGCAAGTACCAGCTGACTTTACAGTCAGCTGCCTGCCAGCAATGGGAAGCAGAACAGTGCTGTTTCCCTAGGAAATCCCACCTACAGGAAAAGGGAGGGACGAGAGTGCCAGCACAGTTGCTTCCCAGGAGCAGTGAAGTTTTGGCTAGCTGCTATGTGGTTTTGCAAAAGCTTGGATATGTATAGAAGGAGCAATTAGGATAATCTCTCTTGCTCGCCTGTAGAACACTGGCTAGAGAACCTCACCAGAAATCCCTAGCTCAAACCCAGACCTTCTGGGTGAGCTACAGCAGAAGACGACAACAGAGAAGACAGAGAGTCAGGACTTAGAGACTGACAGTGATGTAGAATTCCCTAAATCTCTAGATAAGCTGTTTCACTGGTTTCCTACCACCACTAAAAATGTGCACCTTGTCCTAATGCATGGAACAATCTCTGTGCTACAGCAAGAGAGACAAGCGCCTGCGAGTGTGAGTCACATGCCAGCAAACAAGGGAGCAGCAACCTCAACTAGTCAGTGAGAGATACTAACAAAATCCCTGCCCCTATTATGCCATAGTAGGTGCCTGTCTCGTCAGATCACAACCAGGAACTCTCTTGGGAGCTAGGTGCCTTATGCCATTTGAGCAAGCAGCTGGCGAGAGAGAATACATCAGTACTTTAGCCCAGTTATTAGGGTACTCCCTAGGGAATGGAAGACACCCATCTTCCTGAGGGCAAGAAGGGATGTACCACTTCTCAGGTGAATGGGCTACCAATGGGCTGGAACAGTCTGCAATGAGGCTTTCTCCTGTTGAAGCCAATGCACTGTGGATAACTAATTGAAGAATCAGTGAGTCTAGATCCTTTGTCACCCACATGCTGCAGGAGTGCTCTTACCCACAGACTCCAGAATCCTTTGCAGGAGTGTGTTCTTTTTCTGCCTTAACACCTGAGAACACCCTACAGTTCACACACAGGCTCATGACCCCCCTGTGCCCTTCCCTTGCAGCATCAATTCAGTCACCAGGGCCTCCTTATTTGTTCCTCTGACTGAGCTTCATTACTGTCCTTCTCCATTCAAACATTTCAGCCACCACCTCAAGCCCTGGCCCTCTCTATTCTTGCTGCATGGCACTGTGAAACAATGCCCCTGCAAAACAGTAGCCTCTACCACTGAAAGCTATTCTTGATCCAGCTGTCATCAGTGCCCCAGATCAGTAATACTCTAGGCATGTGTGTGTCTATGTGCAGAGACTGAGCACGCCCACTGGCTTCACCTTCATCCTCCTTTCTCCCCTTCTGATTCAGGCCTGAGAATACTAGGAATACTGATGTTTCTGTTTATCTTTGTGCGGGTAGCAACCTCATGTGCATAAAGCTGGGGGGGGGGGGGTGGTATCTGGCACTGCAGGCTGCTGTTTCCCTGCCAGAACCAGGCAAGTGATACAAAAATAACACTGAACTCTGCCCTGTCTGGCTGCTGCCAGCTGATAAGCCTTGCACTGACCCAGCCACTTCACTTAGCTATGGTCCCAACCTGTCCTTCCTTGGCCCCCAAATCTGCCCTTCTCCTGACACCTGGCTCTCCCTGCATTGCCAGCATTACCAAACAGCCTGCTCCCAAACTCACCTCCTCACCACACCAGGCCTTGTACTCAGGAGCCATTTTTTCCTGAATCCAACACCAGTCTGACCCAAATACTGCACCACACAAGCTCTGAATCAAGCCAGCTCACTCACAGCTGCCCCTTCCTGACCACCCCCACCCACTTTACATCATCAATTGCATGGGCTACGTGTGACACGTCACTTTGGGGATGGAGGATAAGGGCACAAGCACATGAACCATTGCCCTACCCCCTTCTCTGTCCCCACTTCACCTCCTACCCCTGACACCATGCCTACGCCCTACTCATGCTCCACCTCTGACCCTTCACCTGCTTGGCCCCCACCACTGTGACTTCCCTTGGCCTGCTGCTCACACCTCTTCATCCCCTCCCCACCAAATCTTCTGCTTGTGCCTTTTCACCTCTCCCCCTCCAGTCAAGCAATTTCATCCCCTGAGGTGCCCCGTCACTCAAACCTCTTCATCTTCTCCGCCAACAGGCATGAACGGTGGGTGAGAAAGGGCTGAGAGGGAGCACAGTCTGGAGGGAGCATGGGGGAAGAGGTGAAGCAGGAGCTTCCAGCAGTCGGTATTTGGAAAGGCTAAGCCTCTCCAAGCCTTCTGCCCATGATTACTTGCTCTTCCTTCCATGAACCGCTGCATCCCATGTGCTTGTCCCAGATCCCTACCCAGAACAAAAAGTCTGTGTCTGTCCCACATGCTGCCCTACCACCTGACTTGCCTCATCTCCCAAACACACTTTGCTCTCTCTCAGCCATGAAAGTCTGATAGCTGCCTCTGCCCACAACTCTCCCTGCTACTGCTCCTGCCCCTAAAGCTGTTTGACCTCTGTCCTGTGCTTGCTGCTCAAGCCTGTCCCAGCAGCAGGTATATACTGACTGCTGCTCTTGTCACATCACATCTCTGGCCTCAACATCCGAAATTGATCCATTGCATTGCTGTTCCCACACCTCTCCTTTCCCATTGCTTATGAGTCCCCACTGCAGGCCATGCCCTTGCAACCTTTTTCTTCTTTTTTCACTGTCCCATGCCCTTGGCTTCCTCTGCTTTCTTGATGCCTATAACCACACCATGCGCCACTGCTGTTACTTTGCCCTGCCTCATTAAGCCCTCCCTGCCAAGCACTTTCCCTTGGACATAGAATCATAGGGTTGGAAGGGACCTCATGAGGGCATCTAGTACAAACCCATGCTAAAAGCAGGCCCACTCTCACTCAATCAGCCCAGCTAGCCATTGTCTAACCAGACCTTAAGTATCTCCAAACATGGATATTCTACCACCTCCCTAGACAACCCATTCCAATGCTTTATCAGTCTCCTAGTGAGAGAGTTTTTCCTAATATCCAAACTTGACCTCCCCAGCGGCAACTTGAAACCATTGCTCCTTGTTCTGTCCTCTGTTACTACTGAGAACAGCCTACTTCCCTCCTCTCTGGAGCACCCCTTCAGTAGCTGAAGGTTGCTAGCAAATCCTCTCTCAGTTTTCTCTTCTGAAGGCTAAATAAGCCTAGTTCCTTGAATCTCTCCTCATAAGTCATGTGTTGCAGCCCCCTAATCATTTTCGTTGCCCTCCACTGGACTATTTCTAATTTGTCCACATCCTTTTTGTAGTGCAGAGCCCAAAACTGGACACAGTAGTCCAGATGCAGCCTCACCAGTGCCGAAGAGAGGGGAATAATCATACCCCTCATTCTGCTGGTAACACTCCTACTGATACAGCCCAATATGACATTAACCTTCTTGGCTATGAGAACACACTGTTGACTCATATCCAGCTTCCCATCCACCATAACTCCAAGGTCCTTTTCTATACTACAGCTGCTTAGCCAATCAGTTGCTAGCCTGTAGCAGTGCATGGGGTTGTTCCATCCTAAGTGCAGGACTTTGCACTTGTCCTTGTTGAACCACATAAGAGTTCTTTTGGCCTACTGCTCCAATTTGTCTAAGTCTCCTTGAATCCTGTCCCTGCCCTCCAGCATGTCCTGTTCCCCCCAGCTTGGTGTTATCTGCAAATTTACTGAGCATGCAGTTATTTAAGCCAATTTAACAAAGCCTGCCCTGTGAGTTGACTTAAGCTTTTAAGTAGATTTTACAGGGCAGGGAGCATTGGACCCCACCCCTTCCCCTGCCCTGCATCCCGGTCGGGCCCCAGCCATAGCCAGCAAGTGTCTGTGAGCTGGATTGGGCACCTGCCCTTGCCACAGGTGGCAGGGACTAGGAGCCAGCTCCTGCTGCTGGTAGCAAGGGGCTGTTAGCCTGATCCAGCCCCAAGCCCCTTGCCACAGGTGGGGGGGCTGGGAGTCAGTGGGGCTGGGTGTCGGCTTCTGCCACCACCAGCAAGGGGTGTGGAGCAAACCTCACCTTGGTGGTGTCCTGCTCCCCCCACACCAGGCAATGCCAGTGACCCAGCCTGTCAATCTCACATAGAAGCCATCTCCCAGTCCCCACCAGCAGCAGCAAGGGACTGGGGGCCAGACTGGGCTCCCAGCTGCTTACCAGCACCAGCAGGAGCTGAATTGGGCCCCTGGGGCTGGATTGAGGCTCTGGGGCCAGACATACCCCTAATGTGACTTAACAAGGTCAACTTAAAGTCAAATGTTAAGTTGACTTAACTAAGCCCTCTGGTGTAGACATAGTCATGAAGAGTTGCTCTGATACGTGAGGACAGAGGGTGGTAAAAATTCACTTAAGAGTGATGTGCTAGTAACCTCTCCTCTCTAGGGGGTTCATAAATTGAGTTGCATGTGTTATTAGATAGCTGTTATGTGTTATCAGATCTTAGTGCATGCATCATTAGATAACCTTTAGATACATATGAACGCTAACTCAATTTCCTTAGGAATGATGGGGTTGTGATTTTTAGAGACATTCCCTAATATGATAGTGTGTTGTGTGAACTGGGAGATGTGGGTGTTTCTGCTGCGCACTTCCTGTCTGCAATACATTGTGAAATCCCCAGCAAACCAGCCCCTCACCATTTTTCCAATAACATTGCTAACTAAATGCTCAGGCAGAATCTGCTCCCAAAGTTCAGCAGTTGTTTCTGTTACCCCATGAGATGAAAAAAAAGAGAGATGTATAGAGACCTTGAGGTTTTTCTGCCGTCTCATTTTTCTAGTACAGTGTGCCTGTAAGGCAGGCTTAGAAGCTGTGCTTAACAGTTTCTGAACTGAAGGGGGGGGGGAGCAACTAATCTGCATGGGTCCTGTATTAGCATGGATACAAAGAGCACAATTAGCTGATTAGCATATTGGGTGCACTAGGTGCAAAGCATAGTGGGTAACGGTATTTGGGGTTAGTTTGCTCACAAATCTATCAATATCTGTAATTCTACTAAGGGGAAATACTGTCCTAGTGTGAACTGCTAGTCTCTGTTGGTTTCAAATCTGTCTGGGTTAGTTAAGGGGTAAAAACTACTCTCAGTTGAAAAGATGCTTGTAGGAAAGGTGACTGCATGTTTCAGCCTGAAAGAATGAAGGGGGGGGGGGAGGTTGCATTGTTTCAATGCTTAAGGCAGTTTGCTTTCCTTCCTATTGCTTCTCCTGTTCTTTGTTATGGAAGTAACTGATTGACAGCTGCTAAAGACTAAGAGGGCTGAAAATCCCTAAACTCATGGAAGAGTCCTGTCTCTCCAAGCTGAAGAGGAGGAGCAAGGGGGTGACCAACAAGTGGAGCTGGTAGGCAGCAAAAGCGGCCAGCAGCAATCTGTGCAACATGAGGGACTGGAGAGCAGTGCTGGTGGACAGTGGGTGGCGCCAGCAGATGGTGAGAGCAGTGAGCTGGGTGACACTGGGGACCGGCAAATGGAGCTGAGAAACATTTCTAGAGGATGGAGTAAGTGACTGGTAGATGGTGTCGGTGGACAGCTGGTATGAAGGACACTCCCTATGTATCTTAGGGTGGGTTGGGAGCCTAGTTAGCATGGATTCTCCAGATCGTTACCAGTTTTGCCATGAAGTTTTTATGTTCTGTTATGTAGTGTGGGTTGTTGGGAACTTCACTCTATACTAAGTTTTTCTAGATTAGTGTTGGCCTCTGTATATGGCCCAGAATTCTGTTTTATTACTACTAAAAGTTCTGTTTACTACACTCAGTTTCGTGCTTGCAAGTGGGGAAGCCTTACACCTTTGGGGTACCCAGGGAACAGTGCAGGATTCCCAGAAATCTGGGTGGGGGATCAAGCCAGTTGGTGATGCTGTATCATTGGGAAACCCCTAGATATAGAACCTGGCCCTTGTCCTGCCAGCTTGCCCTGGCAGAAGGGTTACATGCCTTTTTAGAGAGATGTTCCCAGGGCTGGACATAGGTGAGGGCATGGCCTGGGGCCAATCAGCCCCAGTGAGGTCCCTGCCCCTCCCCCCCCACACTGAGGGGATCAGGGCAGACCAGGCCAGAGGCTGGTTTCTGCAAAAGCACGCTGTTCTGCTGTATTAGGCTTCCCTCCAAAAGTAGCAGGGCAGGGGGTAGCACAGTGGAGGAGAGGGGTAGGAGCAGCAGCACTGGCCTTGCACTGCTCTGCTTGAGGTGGGGCAGTGTGGGGCCCACAGAACCACAGGCCCCAGGACAGTCACCCTCCCCACCCAGGGACAGCTCTGCATGTTCCTGAAGATTACCTATCAATGCAAAGTTTGTTCAAGCAGTAAAGGTGACATGCTGGCGGTGAAAAGTTCCAGGCTGTTTCTTGTTTCTTGAAATACAGATTTTTCTTGTCTTCTATCTTCCCCCACTTGCTGTCTGAGGGCCATTCACAACTTAATTGTAAAATAAGGTAAACACACATTTCTTTGCTTCAGACCTGCTTGATCAATTCTGCTTAATTAATGCCATGTGTTTGACTGTGTGTCACTAATATCATATAGGATGAGGACAATTCATAACTTCACCTCTCATTTTGATACATATATTTCACTATTCTATTAACCAGAAAGTCAGTAGTTTTCAAGTAATGCCTTACGTGCTATATTTCAGTGCCATCGCTGGTCTGAAAAAAGGGTCAGGGCCTGGACCCTGCCATGTGGCCCCCCACCCCCTGGCCCAATTGCCCCCCACTACTCCCAGCCCAATCTGAGAGCCAGGTTGTGATTCTCCTCCTCCAGAACCCTGACTGGTATTCAGCCACTGCTGCTGACAGCCAGTAGCAAGCAGCCCAGGCCCAATCTGGCCTCAGCCACTACTGGCCAGAGGCACTGTGACAGGTGGCCCAGCCCCATCTGTCACTGACCAGTGACAAGGGGCCCCGGTCTGGATCCAGCACCTGCTGCTGATGCTGCAGGCCAGCGGAATGCTGCCTGGGTCTGATCTGGCCCCTGCTTCTGCCAACCAGTGGTAAATGGCCTGGGACTGATCCAGGCTCTGCTGCTGCCACTGTCAGTGCAGGGCAGGAGATGAACGGGGCCCAAGTCCCATGGACCCAGCAGTAGCAACACCCCTGCTATATTTTAGTGCAATAAGGTGAACACAGAGGTGAATTCTGTCCCAGGGTGGTACCTCGCTGAAGTTCTTACAATCTTTAGGCTCTGCCTATGATGTGGGGGTCCTTGGAAGTTGACTTAACAATGTCGACTTTAAGTTGACCTTGTTAAGTCAACTTCAGGATATGTCTGCACTGATACAGTGTAGACATACCCAGGGCTGCTACACCTCATCATGTAGGGGGAATTCATAAGTTGACTATAACAAGTATCATGAACATATCACATAGATGGGGGACCTCATAACATAACAAGTAATGGTGATACATGCATTTCACAAGGATATATTGACCAGCAACTTACTAGTTTTCAAATGATACTTTACAAGGTATAGTTTGTATAAAGATGATTACAGTAGGATATGATGAGCTCTGTCCACATCTACTGTTTCCAGCCAGCAATACAAGCTGTACTGCCCTGTGAGACAGAGTCTGGGTGCCTTCATGCAAACCCAGTCTTTGAGTTTGTGCCAATGATCCTCTTCTGAAAATGTGGCCTTAGAGATAGGTTGACACCTCTCTGTTTATTTTTCCGAAGGCTCCTCTTTCTTGCCCAAACTGAGTTTTCACATTCACAGACTGTACTTCAGGGATGGATTGGTATTTTTAAGGCACTTCTTAATACAAAAATGTTTATTTACTTGTGTGTGTTTGATAAAGAAACTACAGTACAGAAACATGCATGACTGGAATATCATAGCTGCTGATTTTAAACAAATGCTAATTGTTCCTTATTTTAGTGGTAGCTTGTCACTGCTTGAGTTGTGTCTCTTCCCTGTAGTATTTTAGATTTGTTTGGGTGTCTGAACTGTGTAGTCTTCCTTGCTCTATGATAGATTCGCCTGAGCCATCTCTGTTAGGTATAGTGAGCAGGGACGTTACTACATAT
Organism: Podocnemis expansa; assembly: GCA_007922195.1. Classification (NCBI taxonomy): domain Eukaryota; kingdom Metazoa; phylum Chordata; order Testudines; family Podocnemididae; genus Podocnemis; species Podocnemis expansa. The sequence continues at coordinate 38,974,095 of ML682007.1, read as the reverse complement.
GAGGATTAGCGGGGGCCCAGACCTCCACCACGTCTGAGCTCAACCTCCTAGCCTCAGGCCTGTCCCCAGTCCCACCCTAGCCTCAGCTATGTCCCCTCACCCCAGACACAGCCACCTGGCCCAGGCTTAGTGTCGCGGGATGCACATCTGTGCACCCGGGGTTATGATCTATATCATTTTTCTGTTCATTCATACACTGGGATTGTATGTTTTTAGGCCAATTATGCCATACAAAGTTTCTTTATGGAGCTTCATAACCTATTCTACATGACTACTACCATGATGTACTTCCTTCAGCCACACATGAAGCAAAGAGCCACACTTGGAAGATCCAAAGGGGCAGCCATATGACATATCGCCTTGTCCCCTGAAAAGATCCCTCTGCTAATATTGTTGGTGAAGGGTAGAGCTACCCACAGCCCCCCTCCCTGGACATGCCACCTGGGCTTGGGGGTGGGCAGAGACCCCACCTATGATGCCTGGCTCTGTTGGGGGAGTCTGCCTCTGCCCCCTTTGCAAGTGCTTTGAGATGAAGACTGCTGTAAGGGCTAAATCTAACAGGAACAAGGGATTATTTCTGTGTGTCTATTTAGCAGTTTTCAGCTGTAGATCTCAAAGCACTTTAGAAAGTATGGTAAGCATCACCATTTTTATTTTGCAGGTGAGGAAACTGAATCCCAGGAAGGAAAAGTGACTTCCCCATGCAGGTCAGGACAGAGACAGAAAGAGACTTTGGGTCTCCCAGCTGCAAAGCTCTAGGAAATGCTGTCTCTCCATGTATAGTTTAACCTTAAAAAAAAAAAAAATCTAAAGACAATGCCATTGGTTTTAAAACAAATCATGTTACCTTAAGCAAGCACCCCCCACATACCCCTACCCACTAACAGCCACCAAAGAAACTAGGTCAGTGGTCTTAAAACATCTTTGCTTGGAACACAGCTCAAAAAAAAATGTTTTAGCCCTTGACCCAACAATTAGAACTTTGAGCAATGCAGTCCGGTCTTTTGGCAGCAACAGCAGGGGACTCATGACCTGAGGGTGTGAGACCCAGTACTAGGTCCTGACTCTAAGTGTGAAAACCACTTAACTAGATGACACAGCAAGGGAAAACAGTGGGTTACTTACCAGTAACCATCCTTCTTCGAGATGGGCTGCTTACACACATTCAGTTACAGGTGTCTATGTGCCGCAGCACACTGTAGCTCAGAAAGCCTTCAGCCTTAGCCTATCAGGTCAGGGCACATGGCCAATGCCACCTGTGTGCTGCGACTGCAGCTATACAGGTGACTGTGACCCTGACCCTCCCAGGCCCATATACCTTCGCCAACTCTGCTAGTTGGGGATGGTGGGAGTGGCCTGAATGTATCTGAGCAGCCCATCTCGAAGAAAGATGGTTACTGGTAAGGAACCCACTGTTCTTCTTCAAGCACTGCTCACATCATTCAGTTACAGGTGACCGCTAACCGTACCCATGGATGGTGGGAGGAGTTACAGTCTACCCACCTTGAGTACAGCTCTGCCCAAAGCAGCATCATCTCTAGCCTGTTGGGCGATGGCATAGTGCGTCATGAAGGTATGTATCGATGACCATGTAGCGGCCCTGCAGACCTCTTGGATTGAGACCTTGGCAAGGAGGGCCATTGAGAATGCTTTGGCCCTGGTAGAGTGGGCTCTAACAGTCCCAGGAAGGGGCGTATTTGATCTTCAGTAGCAGTCTTTAATGCAGTTCACAATCCATTTGGAGATACACTGGGAGACCTCTCTTGCATTCGGTGATCACCACAAATAGTTGGGAGGTCTTGCAGAATGGCCGAGTGTGCTCAATGTAAGTCAGGAGCACTCTCCTCTTGTCCAGGGTATGCCACCTCCTCTGGTTCTCTGTAACCTGAGGGTTTGGATAAAAAACTGGCAGGCAAATTTCCTAGTTAAAGTGGAAGAGGGTGGCCACCTTAGAGAGGAAAGATGGCTGGTGACGTAAGACCACTTTATCCGGGTAGAACCTTGTATATGGGGTTTCGAGGAAAGGGCTTTCAATTCCAAAACCCTTCTGGCAGAGGTGATTGCTACTAAGAAAGCCACCTTCCAAAACAGGACCAGCAGGGTGGCTGAGTCCAAGGGTTCCTAGGGCAGCTCTGTCATTGCTTGGAGTACCACTTTCAGGTCCCAAGGAGGGGTGGGCTTACAAAGTTGGGGAAAAAAGTCTCTCTACTCCTTTCAGGAATCTGATGGAAGTAGGATGGGGAAAAAATGACTGCCCATCCACTCTGTAGTGGAGGGCTGAGATTGCCGCTAAATAGACTCTCAGTGAGGAAGAAGAGAGGTCTCTTTCTCTGATGTCTAACAGATAGTCAAGGATTAGGTGTATTGGTGCTGATATAGGGTCTACACTCTTGTCCCATACCGAAATGGAGAATCGCTTCCATTTGGCTGCGTACGTGGACCTGGTAGATGGTTATCTGCTACCAACCAGTACCTTCTTAACCCTGTCAGAGCAGAGCCTTTCCTGCTCACTGAGCCAGAGAGCATCCAGAGTGTCAGGGTGTAGGCGGCCAGGGTGTGGGTGCTGAAGGTGCCTCGAGTCCTGCGTCAGGAGGTCTGCCCACTGTGGGAGGCGGAGTGGAGTCTCTATGGACATGTCCTGTAGGAGTGGGACCCAATGCTGTCTGGGCCAGTCTGGAGCTATCAATATTACATTCGCTCCATCCATGTTGATCTTCAAGAGAACCCTCTGTATCAGGGGAACTGGCAGGAAGGCATATGTTGGGGTCCTGACCTGCTGATGAGGAAGGCGTTGCTGAGAGACCTCTCCTCCCAGCCCCTGAGGGAGCAGAACTGGGGACAATTGTGATTTTGCCATGTCACAAACAATTCTATCTGCGGTGACCCCCCCATTTGTCTATCAGGAGGGAGAACATCCTGTTGAGGAGGGACCACTCATGGTTCGCTAGAGGCTTTCTGCTGAGTGAGTCTGCTAGCCTGTTCTCCATCCCTGGTAGGTGGGCGGCCACCAGGGTAAAGTTGGCTTCTGTGGCCAACTCCCAGGGTTTGCACACCTCCTCATAAAGCGCTGGGGAGCAGACCCCCCCCACCCCCTTTTGCCAGTTTGTATAGAACATGGCAGTGGTATTGTCTGTAAGGATCTGGACTGACCTGTCCTGTATCTTGTCCAGGAAGGTCATGCAAGCGAGGCTGATGGCCCATCGTTCCTTCACATTTATGTGGAGAGGGCCGTCAGTGTGGGACCAGAACCCTTGAGTGGAGAGTCCCCCAGAGATAAGGGCCTGAGTCAGAGGCATCTGTGATTAAGGTCACTGAGGGCGTGAGCTCTTTGAAGGGGATGCTCTCCCCATGGTGAAACTGGGATCCCTCCAAACCTAGTGTCCCCAGAGTGTCCTGGGGAACTGATAGTACCTTGTTAGGGAATCCCTCCAGATGTGGAACACAGTGGAGAACCAGGCCTGGAAAGGCCTCATGCTCAGGTGTGCCATCCAGATCACGGAGGTGGAAGCTGCCATGTGACCAAGGAGCTGCAGAAATCATCAGGCTGTGGTCACGTGGGACATCTGCAGCTCTGTAATGATGGTGCAAATGGACCAAAATCTTGAGAGGGGCAGGAATGTTGACCCTCTGTGAGCATCCAGCCGTGCCCCTATGAACTCCATCCTGGGACGGACAGAGTTTTGACTTTTCTTGGTTTATGCAGAGGCCTAGATACCTGCAGAGCCTCACTACTGCTCTGACATGGAGCTCTATCTGGGATCTTGATTTCCTAACTTTTAGCCAGTCATCTAGATAGGGGTAGATTCTTATGCCCCATCTGTGCAGGTAAGCCGAAACCAGCACCATGCACTTTGTGAACACCCTAGGGGCCCAGGAGAGACCGAAGGAGCGAGAGGTGAACTGGAAGTGGTCTTTTGCCACCATGAATCTTAGGAATTGCTTGTGGTGGGGCCGTATGCCTATGTGGAAGTAGGTGTCTTTTAGATCGAGGGTGCAAAAAAATCCCTGGGAGACAGAGATGAAACGATCTGTGATGGGAAGCCATGCAGAACTTTATTCTCCTTATGTGTTTGTGTAAGGCGCTGAGATCTAAAATAGGTTGAAGGGCCCTGTTGGGCTTCAGGACCAGGAAGTATTGGGAGTAGAACCTTTTTCCCTGCTCCCACTTGGGAACCATTTCTTTGGCCCCAAGGGAGAGGAGTTTCTTGCATTTGATCTCTAGCAGGTGGAGCAGTTCCTATGGTTTGGACGAGGGGGTGGTTTTCTGTCCCGAGGAATCAAGAGGAACTGAATACGATACCCCTCATCAACCATCTTGAGGACCCACTGGTCGGATGTGATGTTGGCCCAATGGTGCATGACGCGGTGCAAGCAGTTTGGGACTGGTTGGCTCGTGGTTTTCTTGCCCTCGCATTAACCATCAAAAACGACGCTTCCTTCCCAATAAGCATTCAGAGGCCTGCCCGCGTCTGCCAGACTGTGGGGCATGGGACTTCTCATCCTGGCTCGAATGGGCTTTGTCCTTGTCCAAGTCCCCTAGGTGGCACTGGGGAAATTGGAAGGACTTCAGGAATGGACTCTGCAGTTGAATCTATTGTTTCAGCTGCTGAATTTGCCGTTGTAAGAGTTGATGAGGTTTCAGAGCTTATCTGCTAGGTTGTGGGGTGTACATCCTCAGCAACTGGAGCGTGGCTCTTGAGTCCTTCATGCCAAGGAGTTACACGTCCGTGGACTCAGCAAAGTGGTCAGGGCCTTAAAAAGACCGGTCCTGAATGATAAGTTGTAATCATGGCGGCAGACCTGAGCCTTGAAGCCAAGCCAAGCGGTGCATTATCACAGCCGATGCCCTAGTGCAAATACCTGTGTCTACGGCATCCCAGGTAGCCATCAGAGCATCCCTGGATGCCATCTCCCCTTGTTCAAGCATTTTGTCAAAATCCCTAAGGCTATCCTTGGGAATGATGTCGCGAAAGCCTTGCATGGCACTCCACAGGTTAAGGATATATCTTGTCATGAGGTGAGTGGTTAGATATGTGCAGCCGTAGGGCTGATGTGGAATAGCCCTTCCTGCCCAACTGGTCAAGCTTCCTTGCCTCCTTATATTTTGAGGTGGAACTTGGTTGGCCCTGTCTTTCTGTCTGGTTCATGGCATCAACAACCAGCAACCCCTGGGTGGGGTGCTGGAAGAGGAAGGAGAATTTGTCCTGAGGGCCATGAGTAGTAAAGACCTATATAGCTTTCATCACTATACAAATTTTGACAGCTCAGTTTCTGGTCTGCGATTGCCAGCAAGCCTTTGATATCAATTTGATATCAAGATTGGGTGGCCATTTTGATATCTACTTGATATCGAGATTGAGTGGCCATTTTGAGATTTATTTGATATTAGAATTGTTTGAGGTGTGTGTTTTTGGCCTTGTGTAGTGCTTGTGCTGGGACACACAAGACAGGATTTGGCCCATGGGCCAAGAGAGAGTTTGGGTGGCATCCTTCCTGTGTGTGTAGTGCTTCTGCTGGGACACATGAGCCTGGGCTTGGACCTGGGGCACAGAGAGAGGGTGGGGGGTCATCGGTGGTTTTGACTGGCTGATGAGAAACTGAGGAAAGAGTAAAAGCAGTCAGAGTAAAGGTGGAGAGAGAGTCTGCGGAGGTGATGTTACCAGGTTGGTGGCATGAAGGGAACTGAGAGCTGGTCTGGCGGGGCGGCGCGCCATAGGCTCAAACCTCTCTTCTTTGCTGAACCAATCAGGAGGCAGCTAAAAAAAATACATTTTTTTTAAAAAAAAAAAAACAAGGCTGAGTTTGATAGAACTGTAAAGAGGATTTGGCTGGAATCAAGGAGTGTGCTAAAAGGTATTCCATAAGCTGTGAGAGAACTAGCTTGGTGCAGCTGCTAGAGAGAAACAAAGACTAGCTGTGGGGAAGAAAAGAAAATGGAAAAGTGAAAAAAAAAAGGTGCTGTTGCTATAGCCTAGCGAAGCAGAAGCTAGAAAAGAGGACTCTCTGGTGGGAGAGAGGAAAAAGGCAAAAAAAGTGAGGAAAAAGACAAAAAAGCTGTTCTGATTGTACAAAGCAAAGTCTGTCAGACAAAAACCAACTAGAGGCTAGAGAGCAGAAAAAGGGGGCTTCGGCTGCTAGGGGGAAGCAAAGGCTAGCTGGGGAAAGAGAGGAAAATGGAAAAAAAGTAGGTGTAGCTGTGAGAAGACTAGCTTGATACAACTGCTAGAGCTTAGAGAAGCAAAGGCTAGCAGAGAGGACTAGCTGGGAGAAGAGAGGGAAAAGGAAAGATAGGTATTCAGCAAAGCCTACCAGTCAAAGCTACTGAAGAAGAGAAGAGGGGTTAGTTAGACTAAATCCAAGTGGAGACGTTGGAGAGAGGAAAAAGTTCTGAAGACAGAGAAAGAGTTAAAGCAGGCTGCCCCATCCAGCAGAAACAGTTCCTGCTGCAGAGTCCTTTTTAAAAAAAAATT
>ML682007.1:38949995-38962015 GCA_007922195.1 Podocnemis expansa | reverse complement strand
CACACACACACACACACACACACACACACACACACACACACACACACCCCTTCATTCACACACCTTGTTCACACATTTAAAAGAACACATACAGCATAAGCCAGGTTTCATCAAGTATACAAAATGTAGTACAATGTTTAAGCAGGAGTTCCAAACAGCCAATATGGAGTCTTGTTGGACATTGGTTATAATGTCTATTATATGTTATTACAAAATTATTTAACTTATGACACTGAAAGACATATACACAACATTAGTTAACATTCTTTCCACTGAACTTTATCACTAGGTTAGCCTTCTGTATTGCAAGCATATCATTCTGTCAGCATATTCTACTACATTAGTATTATTTTTATAAAGCTGCAAACAGACATATTCTATAACATCATCCTATAATATTATTCTATAACAACATATATTTTAAAGGTAAATGTAATTCTTTATCTGTCTGACCCCCTACTTTGTGTCTGTGCCCCACACAATTACTGAGAAATCAATCCAGGAAGAAGAGAACCTTCACCCTCACCCAGTGGTTAAAGAATAATTTGGTGGGCCCTGGAATCCTCCAAATAGGAGGGCTTCTTCCTGTATTGTCCAGGCCCCCCCATCCAAGAAGCCAATTGCAGCCACTTCTCAGCCTCCCCCAAGCTCCCTACCCACACATAACCCCTACCCCAATGCAAGCCTGAGCAGCATTCCCCCCACCCCCCACCCACATCACCCAAGTCTAAGCTAGGCCCTTCCTTTTTTAAAAAAAACAAAAAATTAAGATATTTTTCTAGTTGTATCTTAAATTTATTTACTTACCCACTGAAAGTTACAGGGTATCACCTGGTGCAACCAGAGGCTGAATTTCAATAACACAAGACTATTCAAGTTAGATGACCATATAACTCAAGGCTGATTTTGGCTGGTTGGTGTTGTATGAAAAAGCAAGGATAGGTATTGTCATATCTAGGGAGAAGTTACTAAATGAAAGTTATCTGAACAAAATTGATACAAAACATTGTCACTGTTCTGAAGAACAACAAGTGTGCTGCGATGCATCTCCAGGCAGGGACTAAGGATTTAATGACAAAAATGGATTAGTCAGGAAAAAAATTAGACAATTGCTCCTGGATTTAACCCCAGTCTGCCAGTCCTGGCAGTTTCTAAAACCAATCTGTGTAAATGTCAGGATGGGGGCAGGACAGGGTAATGATGGAACTTTAATCCCTATGATTTGGCTACTGGTACATATGCAAAAATATATGCTGTACTTCTAATAATATGTTTTATGTTTATAAAATACAAAGTTGTTATAATTGCTTAGGTGTGTGTGTGACAAAGAGATATGACAAAGAAATGGTAATTCCCTCCTAAAAGCAATCTAACTTTGACTTAGGACAAAATAAACCTGTGGTGGAGTTAAGGGTTGGGAAGAACATATAGAATTTCTTTGGTTATCTTTATTATTGTGTAGCACAACTAACTAAACATTTGTATTGTTATATTTCCAAACATCTTGGCTATAACATACTTATAGCTATACGTTAGGTTGCAGTAAAGGTGTGAACAAGTTTGTAACCCCAAATCAATCCCTGCCATGCCAGGACAAGGCTCTGCCCCGACCCCCCTCTATTGCTGCCACACTGCCAGCCCCTCCTCAGCTTGTGCCCTCCGCTGCTGGCCCAAGCCCTGCCCTGACACCTACAATTGCTGCCAGCCCCCCCTTAGCCCCTGGCCCCCCCACCACTGGTCCAGGCCCTGCCATGACCCCCACAATTACTGCCAGCCCCCCCCATTAGCCCCTGGCCCCCCACCACTGGCCCAGGCCCTGCCCCGAACCCCAATTGCCACCAGGCCCCCCTCAGCCCCTGCCCCCCCCAACTGCTGGTCAGGCTCTGCTGCCTGCCATTCCCACCACGCTGGCCTAGGGGTTTACCTGGTGTCCTGCGTGCTGGCTGCTGCCCTGAAGAAACAAACTAAATGTTCACCCGGTCCTGTGGGGGCTTAGCTCTGCCTCTGCCTCTCTCAATGAATTGTGGGCTGGGCTGGAGCTTCCCTCCACCCTCCCAAGCAGACATGCTTCCTCAGCATGTACTGCCAGTGCCTGGTGCCAGGAAAACTTACAGGGGGCACTGCTGGCGCTGGGCAAAATTCATCTGGGGCATTGCCTCCGAGATTCGGGGCACATGCCTGGCCATGCCCAGCTCTAGCGACACCCCTGGGAGTAGCGCTGGTGGACAAAGTGATGGAGGCTGAGGACCCGGCTAGTGTGTTAAATGAAATAATCAAACCAAGGGATGAATGTTTAATGCAAAATGTTGAACATCTTCTTGGTTCAATAAATTACAAAAAGCTGCTGAGAAAAAACACTGAAAGTTAGTATGTTTGGGGGCATTGTAAAAACAAAATAAATCTGAGTGTTTTCATTGAAAGGGCCTGTGTGAGCTATGTTTGTGTGGGGTGGGGGGGGGGGGAGGGTGTGAGCTGTCAAAAGGGCTGCAGGTTACCCGCATAGCACACTTGCAGTTAAGATGCTTGTGCACAAGGTAGGCAGGGTGCTAGGAATCCTGAGTTACATTAAAATGGTTTAAATACCGTTTATTTGTATGGTCATTATGGTTTCGCTGCAAAAGCTTGCTGCTTTAAGTTATTTTTTGCTTGAGCTTTCGTGGGAGAAAATCCCACTTCATCAGATGCTTCGAAGATGAGTGAACTTACAGAATGGAAGGCATTTATTTTCATTCCATTCTGTAAGTTCACTCATCTTTGAAGCATCTGATGAAGTTGGATTCTTTCCCATGAAAGCTCATGCAAAACATAAATCTGCCACACGACTCCTTGGTTTTTTTTTTTTTTTTTGCTGGACTGTCCCTTTGGAAATTGCTTCAAGTTAGCCAAAGAAACGTCTGCAATATTTTATCACCTTTATAAATGGCCAGTTTTTAACACTGCTTTGTCTTCTCTTTTGTTCCTTTGGGCATCTGCACCCTGCTGCGGTTTCCTCTTTTAAAATTTTTGCATCATACTAAATATTTGTGTAATTGTGCAAGTTAAGGCTGATTAGCAGCTCCTTAGGCTTACATTATTAAAAGTTAAACATGGGCTTGTTGCCACACATTCAGAAATAAACTGTGTTAGAATTTATTTGATATTGGTACAAAGCCACTAAGTTTTGATTTTCATCCTACTAAGCAGCTTGAAATAACAAGGTGGTAGGGTGTTTACTTCTTGGGCTTTTAGGTCCATGGGGCGTGGCATGTCTGTTTGCTAAGACAAAGAGGTATCGCTTGTAAATCTAAAACTTAAAAAAAATCATGTCGTTTTTATATCTAAATGCTCTGATATAAACATAAACCTTTCTCTTGTGTGTGGAAGCACATATTTCAGGGTAGGGGATAATTGCCATACATGCCTTCTTATCCAGGACCCTCTTCAAAAGAGTTAGAAGGGGTTCTTTGTCTTCTTTTATTGTTTGTTAATGGGGGGGGGCGTGCGTTGGTTTGCCTGTTAAACTTTATTTAATACAGTCTATAAAGGGAAAAATAACCTAAAAGGGCTAAATATAGTGTATATATAAGGGCCACTGGATGTAATATTTAGAAAGCTAAAATCCTCTCTGCTTTTAGGATGGTGGCTTTCTGGATGTGTATTCAACATATTGTAGGGTAACTGTCACACATGCCTTCTGATCCTGGGACCTGTTTAAAAACTATTAGAAGAGATAGAGGAAACGCAATTTTTAATTTGATTTTCCTTATTTCTTGCTGAGGTCAGGGTTTAGGGTGATTTGAGATGCTGTTGGGAAAAAATAAAAGAACTCTTTTATCTGGGAAAACGAGTTTGTGTGAAATGGTAAACAGGTCATCTATTGGACAGAACAGGATCTTGGAAAGCAATCAGTGTGGCGGTCAGGGGAGAGTAGAAGAGTTAAAACGTGTTTCGTTTCACTGTAAAGTCAAAATAATTTTTTTAATTTGTTCTATGATAGCAAGGGGTATCTATCTTGGATAAGAGAGTAAAAAAGTTACAAGCAATCAGTTGAATTCCCAGCCTTTTTATGTCAGGGGTCCTTTGTTCATTAACATTGAAAAAGCTACAAGCCCGTCTCCTTTTTAGGATGCGTATATAATGTATGGTGGCCTAATTGTGATTTTTTCATTTGTTATTCCTTGTTTCTTGCTGGTGCTAGGGTCCTAAGGAACAGAAAAATGCTAAAATACCACACACCTCCAAAAAACACTTTCTTTCGCAAAGTGGTCATGACCTGTGCTATTGGTCAAAAGGGATTTTCCACATTACACTTTCATAGCACCCACTACTCTCTTCAGAGCTTTAAGCATCAAGAGTACTCAGATGTAACAAAAGTGTGGCTGAAACGGTAGGTTACTTGCCAGTAAACATCCTTCTTCGAGGTGGGCTGCTCGGATTCATTCAGTATTAGGTGTCTACGTGCCACACAATGTTCCCTCTAAGCTGCGCTGGTGCGCTGCAGCACAGCCTGCCGCAGCCGCCAGCGCAGCGAAGGCTGCCGGCAGCGCATCACCGGCAGCCAGAGTCCCTTCATACAGCTCCTCTGGGGCTGGGAGTTTTCAAAACTCCCGCCCAGAGAAGCTCTAACGGAGCATGCCCAGAAAATCTGGGCATGCTCCGTAGAGCTTCTCTGGCCCCAGGAGCTGTGGCTGGGCCGTGCGGCTTCAGCCACAAGGTAAGTTTCTGGGGGCCGCCGGGAGTGGGGGCGGGGAGGCTGCTGGGCAGCTGGGAGTGGGCTTGCGGGGGCGGCCAGGAGCAGGCCCGCGGGGGCAGGGGGGTCCACTGGGAGTGGGGGGGGGGCTGCCAGGAGAAGGGGGCGGCTAGGGCCGGGGGGCGGGGGGGGGCGGCCGGGAGCGGGCCTGCAGGGGTGGGGGGCAGCTGGGAACAGGCCCGCGGGAATGGGAGGGCCTTCAGGAGTGGGGGCGGCCAGGATTGGGCCCACGGGGGAGGGGGGGCCGCTGGGAGTAGGGGGCGGGGGGGCAGCCAGGAGCGGGCCCGCAGGGGTAGGGGGGGGCCGCTGGGAGCGGGGGAGGGCAGGAGCGGGCCCACGGGGAGGGGCAGCGCAGCAAGCCCGCGTGGGGGGGGCAGTGCAGCGAGCAACATGAGTTGCTCAGCTGTCACCATCTCTTAGAGGGAACGTTGGTGCCACAGTGCACAATTGGCCGGAACGTCTTTCAGTGTTAGCCTATCAGGACAGGACTGGCAGCCACCGCCCCCTGGCCATATATATGGCCCTATATGGCCCCAGCCCTGCTCCTCCCCAGTTCCCATTAATCACTAACTCTTAGTAGTGGGGATGGCTGGAGGGGACATTTATTGGTAAGTAACCTACCATTCTTCTTCGAGCGCTTGGATACATTCAGCATTAGGTGACTGCTAGCCATACTGTGGTGGAGATAGACTTTATCTGCCGTCAGCACAGCTATCCACACATGGCACAACCCCCAAACTGGGTGAAGAAGCAGTGGGCCACCAGGCAAATGCCTACGGACACACCACCAAGTGCAAGATCCTCAGGAGGAGGAATGCATGAGAGTGCCGAGGGGTCATTTGCCACTCTCTCAGGGGACTATAACCCTAACAGGGGCAGTCCCTGGTTCATTGTTGGAGAATTAGCTATCATAATAGCAAGAAGGACCTTGTCACCAGCAGGACCGTTTACTGTAGGATGGTTGCCCCTTCCTAGAAGAATTGACTCCTAAGACAAGCAGTTGTGATCCAGGGCAACAGATTCCCACAGCTGCAGGCGAAGGGCAAGGGTAGAATAATTGCTGCCCTTGCCACCTCAACCCCAAAAGGGGGTGGTGAGTTGGGTTAAATACTAACCAAGACTGGGGCAGGGAGCACATTGCCCCTTCGCCAAGCGGGAGATAGGCAAGAGACCTTTCTCCATAGGTGTACTGGCAGGAGATGCCATGGGGAGGATTGATAAGGGGCACCCTAACTGAGGTGTCCCAGCTCCATATGGAAGCTAACGCAGGAAGAGGGGTATGAGGAAGGAGTGGGTGGGGACCCCTACCCCTCCATCCGTTGATGCATGGGGATGGAGGCCCTGAAGGGAGGGCCGCAGAATAAGTCCTAGATGATTGGCAGACCCAATTCTGGGGCCTGGAAATATCAGAGACACTCCTTCAGGGAGGTTGTCGTAGATGGAGAAGTGGACATTTCAGAAGGGCTCTTCTTTAGAGGTAACCCTTAAGCAGGGTATTGTAGTAAAAAGCGAGCCTTAGGAACACCCATCCTAATATCAGGAGAGAAACTAGGAAAAAAGTGATTGAATTCCCCATGTTAGGTTGTCCCCAACCAAAAAGGGGGAAAATTACCTGAGGTAGGGGTGATGAAAACATCATGGGGTTCTGGAGGGGAGGGCTTACACAACTACAGCACTTGTGCATTTCTGTCCCCTGCCCCTGTACTCTACTGTTCTGGTACATGGACGCACGTAGGGCGAGGTGTGCTGAAGTCAAGGGAAGGGGTATCTGGCCATCTCTGTAGATGGGTCAGGTCCACCTCAAGGGTCATGCCTCCAACGCCTCAGAGTGTTTGGAACGGGCATGCAGCTTGGAAGGCATTCTCATCTCTCACTTCTATGGAGAGGCAGTCAACCTTCATAACATAGCTGGATGACTCATTCTAGCAGCAGGTGCAGGTGTTGGGTCCTGGCTACAAAGAGCCAACTACGAGGGACCTTGCATAGATCCTGATGAGGAGAATGGACGTGCCTTGGGTGAGACACAAGTTGGATGTAGTATGTAACTCCTGCTCCAAGGGAAGGAGTATTATTGGTGCGCCACCCCACGTATTGGAAGGGTTAAGGCTTGGGCAGGTCCCTGTTGGGAGGAGACAGGAAGAAAGGATCCTGGGAAGAGGAGGAAAGCATAAGGGAACCCTTACTTAGGGGAGAACTGCTGTGTCCTTTAAGGAACACAGAGGGGCAAGAGGGAACGTTATGAAAAACATCACCCATAAGGCAGCAGGCTTTCCAATCCATTAAGGACTATAGGCTTCCCTGGGCCAGAGTTCTGCAGGGGAACAACCCTCAGCTGGAAACCACGGATCCTCAAATGGCTCACTCAGATGTATGAGTGCCGATGATGGTTAGGAGTTCTATTCCCTACTAGCTCCCTTCGTAGCACTTCTAGAGAGGAGAAGGGTGCAATAGCGAGGTCAGGGCAACTCCTAGACAGCTGTCTAGAGCTTATGGGGGAAGCGACCCTTGCCTGGTAGAGGGAGGCACCAGAGCAGAGGCGGTTCCAGTCAATGGCTAAACTGGGGTCTGCTCATGGGCAGAAGAACGAGTGTAAAATGGTGAAGGTCCTTGGGAAGGAAGGGTAGGGGCTGAAAAGACTTGAGGATCTCACAGGCAAAAGCCTAATATGAGTCTGAAGAGCATGGCCCTGATATAAAGGGTGAACTGCCTGAGGGGGGTTAAGGCAGGAGAAGATAGAGGGCAAAGGGGGATGAGCTTGCCCTTTTACCCATCACCTAGGGGGTGGGGGTGCAGGTGCATTATCCCACAATAGCGTCCACCCGATCCATTGTAAGCTGACATGGATGAGGAGCGCTCTCACGGTAGTGTCATGGGAATGTCCCCTTTCAGTGTGCCCGACTGGGAAGGAATTGCTGAAGTGTAGGCATCCTGCACTTGACCCAAAGGGCTATAGGTTTTTTTTTTTTTTTTTGCAGGGCATGATGTGCCCACTTCACATACCACTATGACCTCCAGGTTCCCCCCAAGGCTCCAGGGCATACACCTCTGGAAGCAAGTGTGCGTGAGGAGAATTCTCTAGTGGCCAGGCCCTTACTTGACCCGAAGGGTATTGGAAGGGAACAGGGAGGCACACTGTTCCCAGAGAGGAGGAAGAGGTGTCCCAAGGCTGATTGTGAGGGGGCATTTAGCAAAAGCGTTGAGGGTTCTTACAGAGTGAGAAATGAGCCTGTTGGAATTGATCACCTATTATGAAGCAAGGGGACCAACCTCCTGTATGCCAAAGGTGCCTGAAGATAGCCATTTCATTTGTGTGTGTGTGTGTGTGTGTGTGTGTGTGTGTGGTGGGTACAACAAGGACCCTTCCCCCATGCGTTGAAGGGGTCACGGTAGACTGGGAATGTTGAGGTACCTGAGGAGTGACTGTACTCAGGGCTCTGCGTGCTGACCTCTGTACATAGACACCATGGATCATGGAGTCAGTGGACAGGTAAAGAGAAAGAGACTGCTCCTCTAAGGGAAGGCTAATATAGCCTACTGTAAGTCCTGGGGGAGGTCAAGATGCTGAAGCCTGGCGTGGAATCACAGCCCTAGGAATGCCACATGTAGCCGTGTTTGAGGCATCGAAAGCCACTATAAAGGCATGGTGAGATGCCAGGGCACCTTCCTCGATGAAGGCATTCAAATTCCCCAAGTATGCTTGTGGGAGGAGGCTGCTGAAACTCCTCATAGCATCCCAGCAGTCTGGGGAATCTTTAACCATGGCCTGATGGACAGGATCCCTCAGCTGAAAACTGAGTAGGCTTGGCCAGTGTGTCCCATCAATGTCATGGGCACGAGTGGGGCGGGGGGAGACTATAATGGCAGCCGCAGAGGTTTGAACCCCAGGTCAAATAGGGGTTCCCTTGAGGGGGGTGTGACCCTGACCCAGGCAGACGGTGGCCTGGTGAAGGCATTCAAGTGTGGTAGGGTCTCTTCTGTAAGGCCCTGGTCCCTGTTCAGCTGTAATCGAGAGAAGGGGATGCCCACACTGGGGCCATGGCACTGAGCTGGGATTCCTCTTGCAGGCCCTCAGTAGAATGTATCCGGTTTCAAGTGCAGTGCTGGGAAGAACCAGTGCCGCGGACCCTACAGTAAGGAGCCAGGCCTGAGGAATGCACTTCAGATCTCTTGCGGTGCCAAGGCAAGGTTATCAGGGCCGTAGGCATTGGAGCCCGCAATCACACAGTGGCGCAGGCCCAAGTAATGAGCGGCTCCCCCTGGTGCTGGGTAAAGTGGAGGAAGGAAGAAAACGGAGTTACCACTTGTTTCGGCAGCCTGCGGTGTATTTAGGAGCCGGAGGGCTTCTGTCACTTCAAAGGCCTCTGGTGTGGTTGGCACCATGATAGGCTCCAGGCACTCACCCAGACATGGCGTCAGCACTTGTTAATGGAGTTGGTCCCAAGCATGCTTACCTGGATTCTGCTGGGGAGCAGCGTCGAGAGATCCCATGCCAACTGAGCACACGGTGCCAGGTTAGAGGCTAATTGTGGCTGTATTCATAGCTGGAGAGCAGCGCTGAGGGGGCTCAGCTGCCACCCGAGCACGTCATGCCAGGTTAGAGGCTGATCGTGCCTGTATTCATAGCTGTAGAGCAGCGCCAAGAGGGGTCAAGTGCTGACCGAGCGCACGGTGCCGAGGTCGAGGCTGATTGCGGCTGTATTCATAGCCAGAGAGCAGTGGTGACCGAGAACACAGTGCTGAATTGGCAGCCGATTGCAACTGTAGTCATAGCCGGAGAGCGGCACCAAGAGGGCTCTGGTGCCGACGAAGCACATGGTGCTGAGTTGGAGGCTGATCGCGGCTGTATTCATAGCCAGATAGTGGCGTCGAGAGGGCTCCGGTGCCGACTGAGCACGTGGTGCCGGGTCTGGTTCCGGTGTTTCTTCAGAGCTGGAGATCGGTAAGCGGACTCGGCAAATTCCTGGTGTCAGCTGCGGGGCCTGTTCCTGGGCGCACTATGCAGCTTTCACTCCCTGCTGAGTCCTTCGCTTAAGACCTGCAAATATAGCATAATACACCCGGTGAAGCTCACATGGGCTGTTACCAACTTTGCCCACCAACTTGGGGTATGCTCATTTATAAGGATTGCTTTCTTTATGGGGAAGATGGTAATTCTATTAGTGTGCTGCTTGTGCCACTTGTGTTTCAATATAGGTGCATCTGAGCGGACTGGGTCTATCAGCACTCTCAGCTGACCCCTTATGTGTCCCTGAACTCAGTAGGCTGGGTCACACAGCACTTCTCAGCTACTACCCTTATATGCCCCTGGACTCAATCAGGCTGGGTCAAAACAGCACTTGTCAGCTGTCACCCTTATATGCCCCTGGAGTCAATCAGGCTACTATCCCTATCAATGAGCAAACCTTACAGAGTTGTGAGCATTACAGGGATCTTTGGCTAGGTAATAGAAGCGTTGCTGCAAAGTGATATAAAGAAACCAAGACCACAAATGACATCTTAGAAGACTCTGGAAACTGGCTTGATAATAAAAGGCATTTTATTGCTAAGTATCTAAAACTTGCACTAATAATTACAAAAGGAGAGAAGAATACCCCAAAATATCCAGGTACAGCATTGATAAACATGAAAGGAAAGAAAAACACCCAGCTACAATATTACCTAGATTCTATATCAGGACTAGAGAGAGAGTCATAATTAACAAAGAGAGAGAGAGAGAGAGGGAGCGAGAGAGAGAGAAGTTGGAGGGGGGGGGGTCTCACCACTCTGTGTAGCAGAAAGGTTTCCAAGTTGTGCAGATCAGGGTCAGAGGCTGGATGGAAACAAAGCTCCCACAGCAATCAGCAAGGAAGAAAAGCCAAATCCCAGTGGAAATGATACAGCTTTAGATCCAAGCATCAGGACTCAGGACTCAGTCCAGACTCAGACAGGATCCACTCAGGACTTGCACAGGACACACACTACTGCACTATTGTACGAGGACTTGCACAGGATACACACACTACTGTACTGCTGGATGTGGGTAAAGATTTTTATAAGGACTTGTTTAAGTGGCCAATACACATTCCTGGCTGGGTGTAATGGTTCAGAGAAGCTCACAATACAGTCAGGCAGACTCAGTATTTTGGGTATCAATTATCATGTCTGTGACTAGAATGGTCTGATAATTGCTGAGTTTGTTCGTTTTGGTGTGAGATGCCCCATCAGGCAATGCTTCCCTGCTTCGTCAATCCCAGAGTACAGTGTGGTTCCTGCTTCTTCAATCCCAGGGTTCAGTGCAGTTCTTGCTTTGGAGCCTGGCTCTCCATAGTCAATGCAAATAAAGCTCCATTTACTGTGCTGATGGCTTTTGGATATGGGTAGATAAGGATGTTTCCCATTTCCTACTGGTCTTGGTTTTCAGTTCAAGTAGAGGTTGGGGGATGTGTGTGGGGGGGAGGCACAGGCTGGATACTATGCTCTGATTCCTCAAGAACACAGAGCTAACACGTAACAGGGCATTAAAATACCCTCCCAGCATGTTTGGGTTTCTGTTGGAAGGACACAGTGGGAGCGCCAGTGAAGTTCACAGGCAGATTCCAGTGAAAATACATGTAAAACAAAACAAAGAGACAGACCCTTGCATAAAGCAAGAACAGACTGTTTTGTAACCGTCACTGAGGGCGGAAAAAAAAGGAACTGGGGAGGAGTAGGGCTGCGGCCATATATATGGTGAGGGGCAGTGGCTGCCAGTGCTGTTCTGATAGGGTAAGGTTAAAAGAATTTCCGGCTAATTGTGCGCTGTGGCATGTAGACACCTAATACTGAATGTATCAGAGCAGTGCTTGAAGAAGAAACTCTTTTTTGAATGAGTTAAAGTGGTGGTATCCAAAAAGAAGTAACTTCTTTTAAAGAAAGTTACAGGGAGTGTGCTTGGGTGGGGGGTAGGCATTCTAGCTGATCTATAAATCAGCCTCAGCCCAGAGGGGGCTGTTTGCCTCTCTTCCCTACTCTTCACCAGAAGAATGACTGGCTGGTAAGTGTCTCTCTCTCTTCCTGAGGTACAGAGGGGTGCAGTCTGCATGGATTTGACCTAGCAGACTTTGCTTCTCTCTGGCTGCTGATTAAAGCTGTCAGTCTTTAGAGAGGAAAACATTTCCTCTCTCCAGACCAGTATTGTCCCTAGGCCTTGAAATGGGGGGGGGGGGGGGCGGGGGGGGTTGGGGGGTGTAAGGGTAGGATTGGGGAGAGGGGGGGTAGGGGATGCTCACTAATTTGGTATAACACTATTACTAGCTGACACCTGTTGGGGGGG
>ML682007.1:38917665-38930988 GCA_007922195.1 Podocnemis expansa | reverse complement strand
AATTTTTTTTTAAAAAGGACTCTGCAGCAGGAACTGTTTCTGCTGGACGGGGCAGCCTGCTTTAACTCTTTCTCTGCCTTCAGAACTTTTTCCTCTCTCCAACGTCTCCGCTTGGATTTAGTCTAACTAACCCCCTCTTCTCTTCTTCAGTAGCTTTGACTGGTAGGCTTTGCTGAATACCTATCTTTCCTTTTCCCTCTCTTCTCCCAGCTAGTCCTCTCTGCTAGCCTTTGCTTCTCTAGGCTCTCTAGCAGTTGTATCAAGCTAGTCTTCTCACAGCTACACCTACTTTTTTTCCATTTTCCTCTCTTTTGCCAGCTATGCTCTTTTATAGGGTATGTGTCCTCTGCCTAGCAGCAGAAGCCCTTTTTTCTGCTCTCTAGCCTCTGTTTGGTTTTAACCAGACAGCTGTTCATTTATACCAGTCAGGACAGCGTTTTAGTTTTGCCTTTTTACTCACTTTTTTCCCCTTTGGCTCTCTTTGCCACAGCTAGCCCTCTTTGCTTCTCTAGGCTCTAGCAGCTTAACAAGCTAATCTTACAGCTACACCTACTTTTTTCCTCTCTTTCCCCAGCTAGCCTTTGCTTCTCCCTAGCAGCAGAAGCCCCCATTTTCTGCTCTCTAGCCTCCAGTTGGTTTTTGTCTGACAGACTTTGCTTTGTACAATTAGAACAGCTTTTTTGTCTTTTTCCTCACTTTTTTTTTTTTGCCTTTTTCCTCTCTCCCCCAGAGAGTCCTCTTTTCTAGCCTCTACTTCTCTAGGCTCTAGCAACAGCACCTTATTATTTTTTCTACTTTTCCATTTTCTTTTCTTCCCCACAGCTAGCCTTTGTTTCTCTCTAGCAGCTGCACCAAGCTAGTCCTCTCACAGCTTATGGAATACCTTTTAGCACACTCCTTGATTCCAGCCAAATCCTTTTTACAGTTCTATGAAACTTGGCCTTGTTTTTAAAAAAAGGCTGTCTTTTTTTTTTGCTTGCCTCCTGATTGGCTCAGCGAAAAGGAGGGGTTTGAGCCTATGGTGTGCCATCCCTCAGACTGGCTCTCAGTTCCCTTCCAGCCCCTGACCTGGTAACATTGCTTCCAGAGACTCTCTCTCCACCTTTACTGTCATTGCTTTTACTCTTTCCTCAGTTTCTCATCACCCGGTCAAAACCACTGATGACCCCCCCACCCTCTCTCTGTGCCCCAGGTCCATGCCCAGGCTCATGTGTCCCAGCAGAAGCACTACATACACAGGCATTTTCTCCACAACCTGTCAAAATGAAGGATGCCACCCAAACTCTCTCAGCCCATGGGCCAAATCTGTCTTGTGTGTCCCAGCACAAGCACTACAGAAGGCCAAAAACACACAAGCACACACCCAGAACAATTTTGATAGCAAATAGATCTCAAAATAGCTGCTCAATCGTGATATCAAGTAGATATCAAAATGGCTGCCCAATGTTGATATCAAATCGATATCAAAGGCTCGCTGGCAACCCCAGACCAGAAGCTGAGCTGTCAAAATTTGTATGACAATGAATGCTTTCTAGGTCTTTACTACTGCCATGGTACTTCCATTCTGCCACCCTTGACACCGGCGGAATAGAGGATGGGGTTTGCCAGCAGGCCTTAACAATCCGTACACCCCATCATGGAGGGAAATAGACACCTTGGTGGGTGGAGCCTTATGTCCAACATCAAAGAGGGAGTCAGTTTCCTCCTGGACAACCCCTAGCTCCAGCTGCAGGTTTGCTGCCATGTGGCAGAGCATATCCTGCTGAGTGCGAGAAACCTCATTACAGTGAATCAGTCTCTCGAATGTCTGCTGATCTGGTGAAGAGGAAGAGTGAGCCTGTGATCTACTACAATGAGTGCGGTCGGGGTCGGGTTCGTCATCCGAGAAATCCAAAGAATCTAGGGGTATGTAGAGGAGACTGTATCAGATGGTGACGAGAAATTGAGGTATCATTGGCTGTCATGGCCAGCCAGTCATGTGAGCAATTATTGAAAGATGCTCCAGCCTTAACACTGCATGGAGGAGAGCAACCCCTACTACGCTGTGAGGTCTTTATGGCACTGGGAGAGGAAGGCCCCAATTGGTCCAGACGTTGCAGTGACCCTTTCTTGCTCTGTGGTTTGGGTGGGTGGGGGGGGAACGGGACGCTTGCTGCGTCATTTTCCAGAGCGTTCGCCAACCTCTGATACCATCTTGGGGGAGGGAGAGGAGTGAATAGAGGCTGGGGGTGAAACCAACACCAAGCTGGACGATCGAGCTCTTGAACCCTGGGAACATGGCACTGACAGGTCCTGGGAGGAGCATGAAGAGGAGGCCATGGAGCAGTCTTTGGTGTTGGATTGTGGTACCAGCGGTGGGCTGAGTGGTACCTGGCTGGTAGACGGTACCAATTCCTGTGCCGACTGGGTTGCGGGTATTGAGGTCGGTGTTGGCTTGGGTTTCTTCAGCGGTACTGGAGCCCGGCGCTGAGACCATGCCCAAACCTTCATGGGGGCTTGTGGCATTGACGGTAGCTAAGACGGTCCTGCTCTGGAGTCGTTGATGGGTCAGTTTGGTGACAAAAGTGGCTGGTGCCATGGTAGTACCGATGAAGGCATTGACCTAGACTTCGAGGTCATCACTGAAGGGCAGTGCCAGCACTTTGTTGCCCAAACCGATCGGGGTGCCAGCGGAGCACTCATGACTCAGGTGGCATCAACAGAGATGCAGCTCTCTATCTTTGTAACTCCTCTGTTTGAAGGGCTGGCAGACAAGGCAGCTCTCGGTGAGATGGGACTCACCTAGGCATGTGAGACATATATCATGTGGATTGTCGAATGGAAATGCTTTGCAGCATCCCAAGCATGGTTTAAACCCAAGCATCTTAAATTTCACATGGTAGAAGACAGGCACTTGCTTCCGCAAGTTTCTTGGCTGATCCAAAACAGTCACTGAGGGCAGAAAAAGAAACTGGGAGGGTCAGGATCATGGTCACCTATATAGCTGTGGTTGCAGCACAGTGGGGGGCATTGGCCATGTGTCCTGCCCTGACAGGATAAGGGTGAAGTCTTTCCAAGCTAGTTTGTGCTGCAACATGTAGACACCTGTAACTGAATGACGTGAGGACCGAGAAGAGACTGTTACATGTCTGATGTCACCAGAGGGAAGTCTCCCTCTTCATTATACCGTCTAGATAACTGTGCTCAAATCCAGCCATATCTACATAGCTAACTGCCTGCCAGCAGCTGGGAGCACAACTCCTAAAAATCCAGTGCCTCTTGCTTTCCCTGTTCTCCTTGTTTTCCCAGTGTGGTGGCCCTGAAACAACAATCCCAAGAGCCCCACTGAACTCACTGGAAATAAGTTGCACTGAAGCTGGCTTCTCCCATTCCCCCAAAGAACATGGGTCTTTTGGGTCAGTGAGGGGAGAGGGTAAGAGATGGGAAAGACCCCTAGCCGTGCTGTCTGGACTTGGAGGGGAGGGGTAGACCCATCCACAACTCCCCACTCATGACACCAGGCTGGGGAGGGCAAGGAGGGGGGGCTGATCCCCAACTGTCTCACCACCTGACCCAGTCTCCCTGCTGCCTAACCTTGGGCTGGAGGAGCCGATTCCCTGCCCAGATCCCTCCCCCCCAGTTGCTGGTCCATCGGGGACTTGAGGAGGGTGGGTTATTCAGAAAGCATGCAGAACTGTCTGCTTGCAGAGGGATTTAAAGTTCCCTCTCCACCTATGCGACTCAAGCTGCAGGCTGACTCACAGTGATTGCATGGCTGGGAAACAGATGGGGCTGGGCCTGACACTTGGGAGGGCTGAAGCCCCCAGGGCCCCATGGCAGTGACGCCTCTGATGGTGGGTCTTTCCTGGGAGTAGATTCTTTTGATGACAGAAAAATGCTTTAAAAATAGCACAGCGATGTCTACATGCTTATGGCTAATTCTTTTATACTACTTGAGAGCAGGGATTTGAATCTGGTATGCTAACCATTTGGCCAGAAGCTGCTAGCTGGTGCTACTTTCTCCAGGCCCCATGTGAACCTAATTTGATTTTTTTAAAAAAATTTGTTTGACAGTGTTCAGTAATTCAACAGCACTTTGTGAATAACCTTGTTCAATCTGAAAACTGCATTTTTAAGGAAATAAACTGTATATCAGAAAAATGTTCGCCCTCTTGTCTTCTGATATCATTTCACTGGTTCTCCCTTCCCTATAATCTTTCAGCATAGACAAGACTTAAATTTCAAATGCAAGAAAAAGCTTTGGGGCCATTTTTATGAACCTTAAGTTATAACAGCAGAGAGGAGAAAAGGAAACAAGTTAAATTTTTCCCTTCTGATAGGATGGACTAAACTAAAGCTGATTTATTCAATGCCAGAACAACACATTTTGGCACCTGGGGCAAGCAACCACAAAGGTGCCCTCCCCCGACCCAGGGCTCAGTCCAGCTGGAGGAATGGACCCAGCTCCAGCCATTAATTCCATTGGTAGATCAGGGGCCTCAGGCAGGGCTGTCACAGGGGAGGTGGTGGGGATTATCTTGCATTGGATGCTGCTCATCAGCCAGCTTGTATTGTTCATGCTCTGGCAGTAGCTCAGACTGAGATATCATCCTCTTTTTTTTTTTTTTGCAGGCACATTTGATGTGCCCTCTTTTGCCGTACTGTTGACACAGTAGTTACTTAGACCAGCACTCCAGCGCAAGGGAACCTAGCTCCCTACACTGTGGTACAGAAAGGTCCTAGGAGTAGAAGCCAATATCCATAGATCGAGGAGACCAGAGGCTGGGGAAGTTGAGATTAAGGGCACAATCCTGAATTTCCTGGAAGGTGAGTTCTGGGGGCTTCAGGCTCATTGAAGGCTGCCGGACAAGCTTTGGAACCAGTGGAGGGAGCAGAGTAGTAGAGAATGTCTAACACAGACCTAGTTCTAAAGGCTCAGCTTGGGCAGACATATCCCCTGGCACTCTGACTGACCCAGTGCACTGAGAATAGAAAAGTAGCTGTGGCAGTGAGAACAACAGATGGGCTTGCCCCTCACATCCTATTCTGGCTGAGGGGGCTACTTGGGAAGATGCCCCCCCCGCCACCATCTGCACTACTGCAGTTAAACTGTAACTTCTGTGCTGCCTTGGTTTTCACTTGGTCTAGGTGAGCTGTAAGTGCCTCCTTTAACTCCAGGGTGGATATGCCCCTAGGCTTTGAACAGGATTTAGACCACAGATTCCAACCTCAAATCACCACAAGGGCCACATGAGGACATTAGCTCAAGGGCCACACCACACATGAGGACTAGTGCGGGGGCTCAGGGACTGCACCACTGAAAGCTTTTCAAACAATGGTACTGGACATATTGATATTGATAGTGATAGTGTCATTGCAGGCTGCAAGAAAAAACTTTAGGGACAGTGAGTTTGAGACCCTTGGTGTAGAAGGTGATATTGGACCATGTCGGCCAACTAAAGCTGTCTGGACCAGGGGTTGGAATAGCTATGTCTACATTGCCCTGCAATTTTGAAAAAAACTTTTTTTGAGATAAGTTTTTTGAAATAATCTCAAAAAACCTTTTTTTCAAAAAATGCTATTTTGGGACAACAGTTGGGGGAACCACTCATTCTCTGGAAAAACCACAGCTATCTTTATTTTTGAAAAAGAAAGTTAAACAGACTTTCTTTTTCAAAAAATAAAAAAAAAATAAAAAAAGCAAGCCAATGGAAGAGATACGGAGGCTTTAAAAAAAAAAAAAGCCTTTCCCATGTCTGGAGATGGCTTTTTTTCAAAAAAGCAACCTTGAAAAAGGCTTTTTATCAAAATAAAATGAGGTTTAGTGATTTCCAAAAAACGCTCCAGTATTTCAAGATACCAGAGCACTTTTTTTAAAAAAAGCTAAACCTGCCAGCTTTTTTGAAATAAAAAGCCTTTTTTTGAGGTAGCTTTTTCAAAAAAGTCATCCCTGGGCACAGAAAAGGCTTTTTTTGAAAAAGCCGCCCTATCTCTTCCATTGGCTTGCTTTTTTTTTTGAAAAAGAACATCTGGTGTAGACTTTTCTTTTTTTAAAAAAAAAAAAAGCCACAGTATTTCAGGGCAATGGACTGCTGTCCTGAAATAGCTTTTTTGAAAAAAGCTTTTTTGAGATAATTATTTCAAAATACTTAGCTTAAAAAAAAAAAGGTAGACATACCCAGCTAGGCAAATGCTCCTGAGACACATGCTATAAGCCATTGAGTGATAGCCTGGGGCAGGACCCTCAGCCTATTTAGTGTGTACATGTTTATGTTGTGCTGCCAGCAGGTGTAACTATCATCTTGTACCAGGCCAGGGTCTGGGGGACTGACAGACTTGCATTGCAGCTACATGGCCAAATAATCATCATTTTAACATACACTATAGTAATGAAGGGCCCTACCATCAATCAAACAATTTCCACACCCCCTTTCCACTGGAAGTCCCTCCCACCAACTTCCGGCCCCCCCACCCCTGCCCACCTGTCACCAGAAGTTCTGCCCCAGCCAGTCACCTGACATCCGGTCCTGCTCTCTGGGTGTGACTTCCGGCTGAAGATGATGAGCTGAGTGGAAGTAGGTGGTGTGGCCTCTCCCAGAATGCCTTTGCACCAATAGGAGCGGGTTTTGCCCCCAAGAGCGGGATTGGTCCCAGAAGGGCATGTGGTGGGGTGGCCCTTCCCAGAAGAGGGCTGCGTGACCCTCCGCCAATAGGAAAAGGGTTTAGATCAGCCTGGTGGGGCCGTGTGGGCCAATTGGGAGAGTTGGAACCCCGTGCCCAATCTGTGGGCCTTGACAGTTGGCGGCAGATGGCGCCACCCCCCAGAAGTCTGGGGCTTTAAAGCCACACGACCCCTGGCTCTTGCGCGAGACCGCGTGGTTCAGAGCTCGTGCAAAACATGGACACCTTCACCACCCCCACCAGGCCTTCGGGATTGGTTTTGGCTCTGACCTTTAACGACCCTTGGAGAAAACCCTGTGACAGTGGCACGTCAGTGGAGGAGGCGGCCAATATATTGACCGATGCCCCAGAGATTGTGAGGAGGCCCAACGGCCTTCCACTGTCTGTCCTCATGGAGGAAAGCGAGCACGGCTCACAGGAGCTGCAGGTAGAGGTAAAGAAAACAAGGGAGGGCTCTAAAAAAAGAAAAAAGCCTAAAGGGTGGTAAACTCACAGCTCTTTTTTTTTTTTTTTTTTAAATGTTTCTGAAAAAATTTCTCAACAGCTCAATGACGACTTTATATGGACCTTTGAGAACCTGCACATCAGTAGCCCCGTGAAAACAAACGTATTGTGCGTCAGCTGTTTCTGCCTGCATCTGGCACAGGGAGCTGAGAAGGGATGGCAAAAATGGAATAATGAAATATGCACCAGTTGTTCCTGCCCGTGCCTGGCACACAGCGCTGAGAGGACGAATGACGCAGCTCAGACTCCTTCAGGGGGTGGTGACCGTTTTTGCAGGATGCTGTAAATGAGGGGTTTGAAACCAGACGATTAATAAAAAAGTCATTTAAATTTGTCAGTGTGAATGTGTCTCCTTCAGACTTGCGTGGTTAAAACATGTTGGGGTGGCAGCCATGTCGGAGCAGATGGCCCTTTTAAAAAAATATATATTACAGCCCCGAGGAAGTCGGGAGCTTTGGAGGGGGTGGACGCTCTTTTCTGGGCAGCCAAAAAGCATAGTGAAACTTTGAACAGGGTTGAGGTAGCAGCCTGGCTTTTGGACCAGGACACTTACACTTTACACAGACTGGCTTGAATATGTTTTAAAAGAAACAAGACGGTCATTTCAGATGTGGATGCGCAATGGCAGATGGATTTGGTGGACATGCAAAGGTTCTCCAAGCACAACAGTGGTGTTAAGTGCATCTTAACAGTGATAGACATTCTATCTAAATACGCCTGGGCTTTAGGCCTCAAAGGCAAGACAGGGGGTGAAGTGTCCAAGGCCTTTAAAGCTATTTTCAATGAATGCTGCATCCCTCAAAAATTACAAACTGATCATGGAAAAGAATTTTTAAACAAACCTGTAAGTGCAGTTTAAGCGGCATGGCGTCCACCATTTTGTGACTAATAATGGGGTCAAAGCGGTGGTCGTGGAGTGGTTTAACAGAACTTTAAAGTCTAGGATGTGGAGATGTTTTACCTCCCGCAACACCTTTCACCACCTCGTTGCGTTACCTGACTTTATGAAGAGTTAAAGTCGGAGCTTTCACAGAACCATACGGGCCAGACCTGTTGATGTTAACCCCTTGAATTCTCTGCAGGTGTGGAGAACAGTATACGGAGACAGTTTTAAAGAGTTTTTAGCACCATGCATCTCTTTTTTAACACACGCACTTGACTCTGTGTCAAAGATATGTTTCCTTTTAAAGTGTTTAGCACTGTTTCTGAGCTGGCGGCTACTAAATTGTCAGAAGCCGCAAACAGTATAGCCTTCCTTTGTTGAAGGGACAATTTGCTCAGTAATTTTAGAAAGGGTAGGTTTCATTTCATGCAGCTAGACATGTTTTCGGTTGGCGGTCTCTGCTGTTAAAAAGGACCAGCCAACGATTGATCTCTTTTTATACCTGGCTGATCTTTTTAAAGTCTATGCCACAGGCCAGTCTGGGGGGAAGAGACCGGTTCTCAATCTATAAGCTTCTGGTGTGGAAGTGTTTAAATCCACCACCAGGTAGCTGTAAGTTTTTTGGGTGGCATCCGCAGAAGCTTCTAAAAAGAACTGCTTCTTGCCTGGGTATGTTTGCTGGGCAAACATGGTGATTTATCCCTGGGGTTTTTGAACAGAACCATGTATTTGGCATTTAGGTTGATCGTGTGACTCTTTTTTCCCCTGACAAAAGATGTTCTGAACTATATACATAATGCTCAGGTTCCTGTGATGTACGTACTTGTTAAAGGCTTTTTCAATTCCATTGCTTTCACAAGTGGAGTTCATCAGATCATCTACGATAACCATATTTACTTTATTGGTAGAAAACAACTGGTCATCATCAAAAGCAGTGGGTAGCCCCTCTACAAAAGGGATATTTACAGAGCAGTTCTTTATACAGAGGCTGCCAGCAACTGTAACACCACATGATGTTCTCGGGCATAACTGATAACATTTGCTCAGCATTATCCAATACATTTTTTTATGAAGTAACTTTTCCTGCAGTTGCTAGGCCCTGTGAGACTGACAGAAAAGAGGTGTTTCCACCATGTGTCCATTTCTCAATAACCATGGGGCAGTGTTTTAAACCCCTTCTATGGTGACCCTTTTGCTATACACCACTTGTTGCATATTCTTAAGGCTCTTGGTCTTGCTTTCCCGCTGGTTTTTCGTTCCTCACAATAGAGGGTTGAAGCACCTCTGTTTTTTTTGGAGCTGCTTTCCTCCAAGTCCCCCCTGTAGGTCAGGACCAGTTCTTTCAAACTGTCAAAGTTGATTTTTTCCAGCTTGCTATGTACAGGGTAATCCCTTTCACTTTCAGACAGGCCTCCCCCCCCGCCCCCAACAGCTCGTACCCGTACGTTTTGGGGCCGGCCAACACGAACTCGGTGATGGGCTGATCTGGGGGGATCTTGCTTATGAGGTCCCCTAAATAATCCCCAGAAGGGGATTCCATTTGCCCTCCCTTTGCACAAATATCACCAAGTCAAGTGTCGTGGTACAGGCACTGCTCTTGCAACCTGTCTAGCAGGTTGTACAGTTCCAAACTGGCATAAGCAGTGGTGAAACAGGCAATGAAAATAATACTGTTGCTGGAGACTGAGTAATGGTCTTCCGTGTACTTCAAAGACACGCAAGCAGTTTCATCATTGATAAACTGGCAGAATGTAACCTCATAATTGGGGGAAAACAGTTGGAATACCGACAGCAGCCGGGCACATGGAGCAGCCCGGGGGTGTCCCCGGAATAAAAGTAGGGACAGCACGCAGAGGCTGGGGTTCAGGCTGGGTCTGGGGCATGGGAGGGGGTGGTGGAAGATCATCATCACCCAGATCGAGGCCCGCTGGCAGAGGGTCGTCCTCCCTTGAGGCTACCAAGGTCAGACCCAGGGCCTCGATCTCTGCAAAGATGGAGCCTAAGTGCCCTCCTGCCTCAATTGGTGGTGGTGTAGCAGGTTCAGGGGGAACAGAAGCGGCTCCATCTGCAGCCTCCCCAGGAGGGGGATCAACAGAGGCCTCCTGCAAGGGGGCAGTACTGTTTCCCTCCTCCACTGCGTCCATCTCCTTGGCTGGCGCCTCCCGCTGGGCCTCAACAGAGGGCACAGCAAGCGGCTCATTGTTTATGTTGTTTTTGTTGGTATTAGCCCCCCTGCAATGACTTTCGGGGGGCCTCCTCCCCTTCGGATGTGATGGGGAGGGACTGAGCCTTCTTCCACTTGCTGCGCTTCCTCTGTGGGAGAGCCTGGCCCTCTAAGATGGTATCAGAGGGCCGACCACCGGAGGCAGGGATAGGCGGCAAGGGCCAAGGCTCTTCAAGGGACAGGATCAGGGGAGGGGCATCATGGGGACAGCAACCTTCCCCCTGGGGTGCGCCCTCTCCCACGTCTGGGGCCACCACGGCCGCTGCCTTCTCCTCTCTGGGCCCCGTCCCAGATGGTTTAGTGGGGGTGGCGATGGGGGCCTGGCCTCTCCTCTGGGCATAGTGGGGTGGTTATCCCCACGTCCCGGGAGGCACTGGCAGCTGTTCCCTTTGATGGAGAAGGAGAGGCAGCTTTAGTGGCCTGGTGGTTGGGGTCGCCAGCGCTGGTGTGGCTGGCGTCCGTTTCAACCTTGGGGGGCCCAGTAGCTCCCTCTCCATGCTGGGCCAGGGGACAGTCCCTCCGGATGTGCCCCGTGGCCCTGCAGAGGAAGCACCGAGCCTCCCTCGAGGAGTAAAAGATTTTATAATGGGCCCCTTGATGGGGCACCAAAAAGGACCCCTCTAATGCCACTTCATCACGTGCCCCCCGCCAGTGGGAGTTGGACCTGCCGGCAGAAGGACAAAACATGATGGAGGGCGGGGTCCTTACAGCCCAGTGGGGGAGGGCTGATGACAGGTATTGGCTTCCCCAGGGTGGAAAGGATGGGCAGGAGGGCAGCATTGGGGAGAAAGGGAGGGACAGAGGTGAGGACCACCCATACGCCCAGGTCCTCCAAGGGTTCCACCGGAACGTGGACACCCCCCCACCGCCAGGCCCTTAACAACTGCCTCCTGTGCGGTGGCCTCTGATGGCAGGAAGAACACTATCTTTCCATACATCTTTGAGGCCGCCACTATACCCGAGGGCCCCACCACCCTCGCCATTGCCCACATGTAGGTTTCTACGTGGGGCAAGGCAGCCACCAGGAGGCAGCGGACACCGTGCCTCCTGGTTAAGGAGGGGAAGGGGCCCCGGCACCCCAAGATGTTATTTGAGGAGGTGGTGCGGGCAGATGGTACGGCGGTGGGTGGAGGGGTGGCAGTCACCTGGGCATACGATCTGGGGGCTGAGGGACCCCCAGAACTGGTGGAAGAACAGCTGGGAAAGAAGGGGCCATGGCCGATGGTGGGGCCGTGGGAGCAACAGGGCCCTTGCTCGCCTTTTTCCCCTTGCCTTTTTTGCCAGCCGAGGAAGTGGTGGCAGCAGCAGTGGAGGTCCCAGCTGTGCTCCCTAGTGCAGCTGCCCCACTGGGGTTGCCAAAGGTGGGAAGGGCAGCAGCCACGGCCAAGGGAGCAGCCGCAGGGATAGACTGGGCAGCAGGCTCAGGGAGGGGTTCAGGAGGGACTGGGGAGGGATCCATGGTTTTATAGGAAGGGAAACCTGGGAGGGGTAAACAAGGTGAGGAACAAAAGGGGAAGGAGGGAGCAGGGGGGACACTCCTCGCCGCTGAACAGCGGGCTGGGGAGGAGGGCGTGAAAAGGGGAGAGGGAAGAGACAAACAAGGGGAGGGGGGGTGGACTATTGAGGAATAAGGGGCTGCAGACCACTCCTCCCTGCTAGGCTGCAGGCAAGGGAGGAGGGCGCCAAGGAAAGAGGGATAGGGAACTTTAAAGATTAAAGGGCCGGCTCCTCCGGCTGCACTGGGTAAAAGGGGTAACTACATTCACAGGGGGTGCAGTGCTCAGGGGAAAAAACAAAAAGTTAAGGGGTCATGGGGTCTGGCCTACTCTAGTTGTGAGGGGAATTCGAAGGGTGGGGCTCACTGGCATTAGGGGTAGGGTGGAAAGGTAGTGGAGAGAATAGGGCGGGGCAGGGGAACAAAGCAAACTTTCAAAACTAGGGCGGGGCAGGGGGGTGAAGACTAAAGCAAATTGAAGGGTTGGGGAAGGGTCTGGGGGGGGAGTGTGTAATGGGGAGGAACACAGCCAGCTGGAGAGCAAAAAAGGGGGGGGGAAGCCCTCCTGCCACTGGGGGTGGGGAAGAAAAAAACAGGGAGGGTACTAGGTAATGGGGAAGGGGGAACTGCTACTGCTAGGGGAAGGTTCTATGGCCCCTGCTGCTCAAAACAGTCCCAAGGTGTTCCAGGGTTGGGAGCCTGCTGCTCTCTTGGAGAGAGGGGAGGCCAGGGGGGCAGCAGCTGGGGGGAGGAGGTGGCAATATAAAGTTCTCAGTCTCTAGAACAGCTCACCCCCAGCTGCAAACAGCAAAGTCCTAGTCCTTGAGGCCTCCCCTCAGTGTTGGTGACTTCTGGTGGAGAAGCAGCAGGCTCAGGAGCAGCAGGGACTGGCTGGCTGGAGAGATGGTCTTCTCCTTTTGGTGGTGGTGGTGTTGGTGGTGGAGTTCTTTCTTCTGAAGCTCTCCCCCCACTCCCCACAGAGCAGGGGAGTGGGTGGGAAGAAGGCCAGCCAGCAGCAGGAACAGCAGGAGAGGAAGGTGAGAGGAACAGCAGTGGGTTGGGGTGGTGGTGGTAGGAGCAGGTCAGGCCCAGGAGCAGCTCCTTCCAGCAGCCAAGCGCACCTATTGAAAACCCAGGGTAGTGGGTGGGCGTACGCCCACCCACTTCTAAAGCCCCTCCCCCAGCCTACGGGGAGGTGGCACAGGACTGGGTTTCAACTGATTTCGTGGGACAACTCAAAAAATAACAGGAAAGGGGGTGAAGGTCACAGGTTTAAAATGAGGGTTTCAGAAGGGGACACCGAGCAGAGAACCCCGGACAGCGTCCACTGCTCCCGAAAGGTGTCCAGGGAGCCAGCGGACACTGCCCAGAGGAACTCTGCCCGGAGACGTGCACGAACAAGGGACCGGAAATAGGCCCCACAGTCGCAGGCCCCTCCCTCAGCCAACCTCCTTTCCCTGGTCTTGTAGATGGCTACTTTAGCGTAGGCCAGGAGGAGGTTGGCAAGGATGTCCCGCGACTTTGTGGGGCCACGGAGAGGGAGTGCGTAAATGAATA
>ML682007.1:38874129-38917655 GCA_007922195.1 Podocnemis expansa | reverse complement strand
CCCCCCGAGATGTTATTCGAGGAGGCGGTGCGGGCAGATGGTACGGCGGTGGGTGGAGGGGTGGCAGTCACCTGGGCGTACGATCTGGGGGCTGTGGGACCCCCAGAACTGGTGGAGGGAACAGCTGGGGAAGAAGGGGCCGCGGCCGATGGTGGGGCCACGGGAGCAACAGGGCCCTTGCTCGCCTTCTTCCCCTTGCCTTTTTTGCCAGCCGAGGAAGTGGTGGCAGCAGCAGTGGAGGTCCCAGCTGCGCTCCCTAGTGCAGGTGCCCCACTGGGGTTGCCAGATGTGGTAGGGGCAGCAGCCACGGTCAAGGGAGCAGCCACAGGGGTGGACCGGGGAGCAGGCTCAGGGAGAGGTTCAGGGGGGACTGGGGAGGGATCCATGGTTTTATAGGAAGGGAAACTGGGAGGGGTGAACAAGGTAAGGAATAAAGGGAGAAGGGGGAACCAGGGGATACCACTCCTCCCCGCTAAGCAGCAGGCTGGGGAGGAGGGCGTCGAAGGGGGAAAGGGAAGAGACAAACAATAAGTGGGGGGGTGGACTATTAAGGAATAAGGGGCAGCAGACCACTCCTCCCTGCTAGGCTGCAGGCAAGGGAGGAGGGCGCCAAGGAAAGAGGGATAGGGAACTTTAAAGATTAAAGGGCCGGCTCCTCCGGCTGCACTGGGTGAAAGGGGTAACTACATTCACAGGGGGTGCAGTGCTCAGGGAAAAAAATCAAAAGGCTAAGGGGTCATGAGGTCTGGCCTACTCTGTTGTGAGGGGGATTCCAAGGGTGGGGCTCATAAGCATTAGGGGTGGGGTGGAAAGGTAGTGGAGAGAATAGGGCGGGGCAAGGGAACCAAACAAACTTTCAAAAAAAGGGCGGGGCAGGGAGGGGGAAACTAAAAGAAACTCAGGGGTTGGGGAAGGGTCTGGGGGGTGTGTGTAATGGGGAGGGACACTGAACCAGCTGGAGAGCAAAAAAAAAGGGGGGGAAGCCCTCCAGCCACTGGGGGTGGGGAAGAAAAAAACCAGGGAGGGTACCAGGCAATGGGGAAAGGGGGAACTGCTACTGCTGGGGGAAGGTTCTATGGTCCCTGCTGCTCAAAACAGTCCCAAGGTGTCGTAAGGGTCTGGGGAGCCTGCTGCTCTCTTGGAGAGAGGGGAGGCCAGGGGGGCAGCAGCTGGGGGGAGAAGGTGGCAATATTAAGTTCTCAATCTCTAGAAAGCTCACCCCCAGCTGCAAACAGCAAAGTCCTAATCCTTGAGGCCTCCCCTCAGTGGTGGTGGTCCCTGGTCGAGAAGCAGCAGGCTCAGGAGCAGCAGGGACTGGCTGTCTGTCTGTCTGGAGAGATAGTCTTCTCCTTGTGGTGGTGGTGGTGGTGGAGTTCTTTCTTCTGAAGCTCTCCCCCCACTCCCCACAGAGCAGGGGAGTGGGTGGGAGGAAGGCCAACCAGCAGCAGGTGCAGCAGCAGCAGGAGAGGAAGGTAACAGGAACAGCAGTGGGTTGGGGGGGGGTGGTAGGTAGGAGCAGGTCAGGCCCAGGAGCAGCTCCTTCCAGCAGCCAGGGGCAGGCATGCACTGTGGGCCTGTCTCCAAGCCAGCCCTGGAGGAACTCCCTGAACGTCCCCACTGGCCAGACCAGGGAACAGCAAGGACTCAGTCCCGGAGGCGGAAGGGCGTGGCCAGAGCAGGTAGGGGCAGTATAAGAACACAGGCTGGGAGCTCAGTTTGGTTTGAGCTCCAGAAGGGAAAAGATGTGTTGGCAAGGAGGGAGTCAGTTAGGCCCAGGCCCAGGCCCTGCCTCCAGCGTTGCCTGGTGCTATGGCCTGCCCAGCCTCTCCAGACCAGGTGATTGGAAGGAAGCCCAGAGGCAGCTGACTGGGGTGGGCACTCAGAGGGCTGTCAGGCCCCATTGCAGCCCCCCCCCCCCACTTGGGCCTGACCTGGGGATGCAGGGAAGTGGAAGGCCTAACTCTTCATCCAGACCTGTGACCTAGAGGAGCTACTCTCCATAGAAGAGGAGCTGCCCCCTGCCTCAGGCCCCTGTGACCTGGAGAAGCTACCCTTGGCTGAAGAGGAGATGCTGCCCCCATATGGGCCCCAGGACCTGGAGGAGCTGCCCCTGGCAGAGGAACCAATGGAGTATCCTGA
Organism: Podocnemis expansa; assembly: GCA_007922195.1. Lineage (NCBI taxonomy): Eukaryota > Metazoa > Chordata > Testudines > Podocnemididae > Podocnemis > Podocnemis expansa. Next base: position 38,915,516 of record ML682007.1, on the reverse strand, counting down.
CCTGCCCCCCCATGGATACTGAGGGGTTCACTGGGGTCCCATAGGCCTGCTATGAAGGGGACCCTGAAGATGGCTATCCCCTGTGGAAATAGGTACCCAGGGTGGGTGGACAGGACAGGGGTTGGAGGAAGTAGCCCAGGGAGGGCAGGATGGTGGGCTGTGTTCCTGGGGCAGCGTGTTTCGGAGGCTGCCCCACTGACCCTGTGGTAGGCCACCCTGCCCCTGTATAGGGCCCTGGGCTGAGACGCAGTGAAGCGGGTGGGCTTGCGTCTCCCTCCTCAACTCCCCCCTGTTTCCTGGCAAAGGAAGTGTTAACCTGTCCCTGACCTCCAGACTTTGTACTTGCCCGCCCTGCCTGGGGGCCTACACCCACCCACTGAACTGCATGGGTCCAAGCAAATAGGATTTCATTCACAGGTAGCTGTGTGGAGTTGGCTGAATGCTATTGGACAATTTAAATAAACCCAGGGAATTTGTAGGGTGTTACTGGAGAATTTAAAAAGAGAAAAGTCAGGAATTTGTAGGTTTGATAGGTTTCCCATACAGTAATGGGCAGTGTCTGAGTGGAGGTGGGGTATTGGGAAGTTTGGGGGAAAAAAAAAATCAGGATTTGTGGGGGCAATTTAAAGTCCTCACAAGTTTAAAAATATTAAAGGCACCTCTGAAATGTTTTAAGAAGTCTCTAGCATCCTTTTCTTTAAAAAAAAAATATAGCTAGCTTTAAGGACAGTGAAACAGTTTAAAAGCAGTGTGTGACACATCCATTTTATTTCAAAAACTTTTAAGCATGAAAAGACTCCCTAAGTCATTGTGCAATCTTTTTGCAGTCAGGAGAGGGGTATAAAGTATCATTAAAAATGACTTAATACTGTAAAAAGTCTACAGGGGAAAACAATAATTTTTAAAAGCACCACAGATTTTTAGATCAAAATGGGATTCTTATCTCTATTCCTGTTGATGAATAGAGAGGAGTCATACCACACCCCATCGAAACAAAAGGCTGGGAAATGTATATAATTTCCAAAGGGATAGCCGTGTTAGTCTAGTCCAGCAAAAAAACAAGGAGTCATGTGGCACTTTAAGACTAACATTTATTTTTCGCATGAGCTTTCATGGGAGAATATCCCAGTTCATCAGATGCTTCAAAGATGGGTGAACTTGTAAGCATCTGACAAAGGGGAATTTTCTCCCATGAAAGCTCATGCAAAAAAGGTATATAAACCTCTGCTTTTTTGGAAGACTCCCTTTTTCTTACCAGAAACTGTCCTGAGCAGGACTGCAAACAGGAGGTAAGCTGCCTACTCTTAACTTAAAAAATATATATTTTATAATGTTACTTATTTGGCCAAATGGTCCTTATTAATGAGGATACACTTTTTCATTGCAGGCTGACCCTGCTTAGCATGGAAACATCACCTTCAAGCTGTGTTTCACCAGAGCAAGGTAAAGTCCTGTTTGAACTACAGCTGGGCTTATTGCTGTTTAAGGGGATGGGGGTGGGGGGCAGGTATTAAACAGGGTTTGAGGCATTTGGAGAATCCTAACTAAATTATGCTTCTTTAATTCAAAGGTGCATTTACACATAGGAAAATGATTTTTCTGAGCTTGCTTCACCCTGTGGCAGAAGGTAAGTAGATGCAACTGGTTATTAAATGATGGGGTTTCTTGGAAAGTATTTAAAAACTGCTTTTTAAATTCTGAATTGCTGTGTTGAGCTTAGGGAATGTTCTGATTAATTTAAATTGCCTAAATATGTGATTTTAGTGTATTTGAAAGCAGTAGGCTTTAAAACTGCCACCTGTTCGGTTTTTTTCTTTTCCTAGTCAAGCACATGGTTGTGTTGTGTTGTTGTTGGTTTTTTTTTTTTTTTCTTTTTTTCTTTTAGTCTGACTGATCACAGGGTAGTGGTTTGTGTTAGGTTTTTTTTAATTTGGTGGGATCTGGTTTTTGTTGAACTTAAATCTACCCTGCTTTTTAGTGTGAGAACATAGCAAGGCTGATTTTTTTAACTTAAAGTATTTAAACTGATTTTTAAAACTGCTTTATAAAGTTGCTGGGATCTGTTTTTTGCTTTAGTTAAACCTGCCCTTCTAGTTAGTGTGAGCACATGGTGGCTTTTTTAAATTTTTTGCTGGTTTAGGGTCTGTTTTGCTTATTTAAAACTGCAATTTTATTTTTAGTTTTTTTTTCTTGGTTTAACTGGGGCATTTTTAAAAATTTTTTTTGCTGTTTTTTAGTCTGATCATGTGGCAATGTGTGTTTAAGGCTTAAATTGTTGGTGGGGCCTGAACTAACCCTCTTCCACACAGGGCATGCCTAGGCTTCAAATCACAAGATCTGAACCAGGGGTAAGCCTAAGGGGTTAGTCATTGGCCTACTGTATGGCCCTGAAATAGAGGATTTTTAAATAGGATAGACAAGTAAACCCATTTGAAAGTTGATAACCTTTTATAATGTTGTCTGCTTTACAGCCCTATCAAAAAATGAAAAACTTTGAGTTTACTGATTACCAAGCTGAAAAGAAGAAAATCCACCACCACCAATGACTGACAAAGAAATGGACTGCTGTAAATATAATTTGTTTTGTGTTTTTAATTAGATGGTGTGGTAAAGTTAAGGGGATTTTATTTGATGCTAAATTTGAACATCTGATTTTTCTTCTTAGGGGCGGACAGTCTTCCTGACACCCTGCTGGTAAACCAGCTCAAAGGAAAAAGGGAAGAGACAGCTGAAAAGGAAAATTTACCACCACTAATGACTGACAAAGAAATGGAGTGCTGTAAACATATTTTCTTTGTATGATTATAGTAAATAGGGAGCTTGTTTTGAAAAGTTTATTTTTTCTAAATAGGATGTGTTTGACATATTTTCTTTTCCTACTCAGCCACTGACAGCTCTACTGATGTCATTGTAGTCGCAACTCTGGGAAAATCACCAAAGAAACAGAAAACCTGTCCTGAGCCTTTAGTGATACCACCTGTGCAAAACAGCAAAGGAGTCCTGATGAAGCAGCAGGAAACCCCCGACCGCAGATACATCAAGCCCAAGGACAAAACAAAAAACTCTCTGGTACAAAGCACCACACCGCCAGTTCCTCAATGGTCAGCACCACACCAAGGCCTGAGAGAGCTGTGAGTGAAAGCACACACAGTCACAAACCCAGAGCACATGCTCTAGGGGTTGTGAATCAAAAACCACGGTGTGAAAGCTCCAGTGATGATGATTACATTTCACATCCCCACCTTGATAGGCTTGATGCAGTTCTCCAATTGTGGGGAAAACATGATAGGTGAACGTAATGCTTCATTCAAAGAGCTGATAGGTGCTGTGCTCTCCAGGGTTCCGAAAGAGTGATTGAAAACTGTCAAAAAGGCAAATAGTCTCGATAAATACGCTCAAATATTTCAGTTTCCTCAATTGTGTTTTTAAATCCGCACAGCTAGTCATGGGAAGGGGTACCCAACCTAATCAAAAAGGGGAGGTCTTCTCAGGGATAAACGGATGACTGCCAAAAAGTTAAGGGCCAGGGTCATTGTAAAGATTTTAAAAAGGGCTAAGGAGGTGATCAGGAGAAAAAACAAGGAGAGGCCTGCTAGTGAGGTGTCTGAGAATGGGGAGGTGGAAATTGAGCTGCAGGGTGGCAGATAAGAAAATTCCCCAGAAAGGTCTTTAGGGGGGGCCCAATGTTCCCTCTAAGGGTAGAGGGCAGCATCTGCCCAAACTTGCCTCCCAGCTGGACTGGAGGGGCAGGGCCCAGCCCTAATTCCTGGGCCAGAGAAGCTCTACGGAACATGCTCAGATTTTCTGGGTATGCTCCATTAGAGCTATTCTGGGTGGGAGTTTTGAAAACTCCCTGCTCCACAGGAGCTTTATTGAGGGACTCTGGCACCCTGTCTTTCCACCCTGGCTGGCCCTGGGGCCATCACGGGGACCCGACCAGAGGACCTGGACCCAATGGCGCTGCGGGAGGAGCTGCGTGTGTTCCTGGCAGACACTCGTGGGGCCAGGAGCTGGGTGCAGCTCGCCCTGCAGCGCTGGGGGAATTTCCATCTGGTCCTCCGGACCGTGAGGGCCATACTAAAGGAGGGCAAAGGGACCGGGAAGCAGGATGCTGTGGCCTACCAGAGGGCCCGCACTTTCTGCGACTCCCTCATGAACTTTGGGATCAGTTGTGGATTGTTGCGTGGCCCGATGGGGGCTGCTGGTACTCTCGCCACTTCTGAGGATCCCCCCCAGCCCTCCTCATGGCCCCAATCATCTTTGCCACCTTAAATACCAGAGGCTGTAGGGTGGGTCTCCGCAGGACCCAGATGCTCTCCTTCCTTTGGGGGGGGGAGCACTCTGTGGCTTTTCTGCAGGAGACCCACATGGATCCCACTGCCGAGGCCAGCTGGCAGCTGGAGTGGGGGAACGGGGTGTTCCTGAGTCATCTGTCCACCCGCTCGAGCGATGTGGCCACCCTGTTCTCCCCCGACCTACAGCTGGAGGTGCTGGGGGTTGCCGAGGTCATGCCGGGCTGCCTGCTGCACCTCCGGGCCCGACATCAGGCCCGGAGCGAGTGCAGTTTTTCCGGCAGGCGGCCACGTTCCTCGGCACTTTGGATCCTCGGGAGTGCCTGGTCCTGGGTGGGGATTTTAACACCACCCTCGAGGAGTGGGACCGCACGGGGAACGAGCTGTGCCTGGCCACCGCAAAAGACCTCAGGGAGATAATAAACCATCACTCCCTGGTGGACGTTTGGTGTGACCACCACCTGGATGACGAGGTGACGTTCACCTATGTCCGGGTGGGGGACGATCGGTCTCGCCACTCCCGGTTGGACCATATGTATCTGTCCCAAAGTCACCTGGCACAAGCCCACTCCTCCGGCGTCTGGCCGGCCCCTTTTTCGGATCACCATTTGGTGACCGTGACGGCCTCTCTCTCGGCGGAGAGGCCGGGGCCAGCCTGCTGGAGGATGTGGGCTTCATGGCATTCTTCTGGGAGTCCTGGCTGGCCTGGCGGGGGCAGAGGGCCGCCTTTCCCTCGGCACGGCATTGGTGGGACATGGGGAAGGTGCGTGCCCGGCTCTTCTGCTGTGACTACACGGGGGGGGGGGCAGCCGGAGGAGGGGTGGGGCGATAGAGCAGCTGGAATGGGAGGTCTTTAGAGCTTGAGAGACACTTAGCTGCCAGCCCTGAGGATCCATCCCTCTGCAGGGCGCACCAGGAGAAGCGGGAGGAACTTCGGGCCCCTTGAGGATCTTTGGGCCCGGGGAGCCTTTGTTCGATCTCGCATCCGTCTCCTTCGGGAGATGGATCGCGGCTCCCGCTGCTTCTATGCCTTGGAGAAATGGAGGGGGGCTAAAAAGCACATCACTTTGGTGGAAGACAGCACCCCCTCACAGATCTGGAGGAGATGCGTGGAAGGCCCTGGCCCTTCCACGCTAGTCTTTTCTCCCCGGATCCGACCGAAGCTGACGCCTGCAGGGTGCTCTGGAACGAACTTCCCACGATCAGCGAGGGTGACCGGAACTGGCTGGAGCTACCTCTCACTCTGGCCGAGTTCTCGGAAGCCCTGCGTCTCATGCCCACCAACAAATCCCCGGGCATGGACGGGCTGACCGTGGAGTTCTACCGCGCATTCTGGGACGTCCTCGGCCCGGACCTTGCCATCGTCTGGGCCGAGTTCGAGGAGAGTGGAGTGTGCCCCCTTTCTTGCCTGTGGGCAATGTTGGCCCTGGTGCCTAAGATGGGGGACCTCCATGACCTCTGAAATTGGCGTCCCGTCTCGCTCCTCAGCACGGACTACAAAATAGTAGCCAAGGCCATCTCGCTGCACCTGGGGTCCATGCTGCAGGATGTGGTCCATCCAGACCTACACCATCCCTGGCCGCTCCATCTTTAATAATCTCTATCTGGTCCAGGATCTCTTGGAGCTCGGGTGTAGGGACAGTCTGTCGTTCACCCTTCTGGCCCTGGACCAGGAGAAGGCGTTCGACAGGATGGATCATGGGTATCTCCTGGGCACCCTGCAGGCGTTCGGCTTTGGGCCCCGTTTTGTGGGGTTTCTCCGGGCACTGTACGCCTTTGCAGAGTGTCTGGTGAAGCTCAACTGGACCCTGACCGAACCGGTCAGCTTCAGGCGAGGGGTGCGTCAAGGCTGTCCACTGTCGGGCCAGCTGTACGCTCTGGCCATCGAGCCCTTCCTCTGTCTCCTCCATTGGAGGTTGATGGGGTTGGTGCTCTGAGCCGGAGCTGCGGCTGGTCTTGTCAGCGTACGCTGATGATGTACTCCTCGTGATCCAGGACCCAGGCGACCTGGTGCGGCTGGAGGCTTGCTAGGTCATCTACTTGGCGGCCTCCTCTGCCCGGGTCAACTGGGTCAAGAGCTCTGGCCTGATGGTAGGGGCTGGGTGGCCGGTGAGCTCCCTCCCCCCCACGCTTCAGGCCATCTGGTGGAGCGCGGGTCCACTGCTCTATCTGGGCATTTACCTTTCTGCCACCCATCCCTCCCCGGATGAGAATTGGCAGGAGTTAGAGAGCAGGGTGGGTGACCGGCTCTGGAGATGGACAGGACTGCTGCAGTGCCTCTCCCTTCGGGGACGGGCGCTGGTCATCAATCAGCTCATCCTGTCCATGCTCTGGCACCGTAACAACACCCTGACCCCGCCCCCGGGTTTCCTGGCCAAGCTCCAGAGGACAATTCTGGAGTTCTTCTGGCCAGGACTGCACTGGGTCTCTGCAGGGACTCTGAGCCTCCCCCTGGAGGAAGGAGGGCAGGGCCTGTACTGTATCTACAGCCAGGTTCACACCTTTCACCTCCAGGCGCTGCAGAGACTCCTTTATGGTGCAGGTAGTCCAGCATGGATCCACTTGGCACGCACCTTCCTCCGCCACTACCGATGGCTCCGATATGACCAGCAGCTCCTTTATCTCGATCTGAGGGGTTGTCCGCGAGACTGCTGGCCTTCTACCATGACCTCCTCCGGACCTGGAGGCTCATTGTGGCTTCCAGGTCAGTTGCACCCACCGAGGGGGTGGACCTGCTACACAACCTCTATCTCGGTGTGCGGGTGGCGGAGGCCCCCACCGTGAGGCAGAGGTTGGTCCTGGCAGGTGTCACCAGGGTCGAAGATCTCTTGGATTATGCGTGGGGGGACTGGGTGGATCCCCATGAGCTAGCCTGGCAGATGGGGCTCTCCACTCCACGTATCCCCCAACGCCTACTCCAGGAGGTGACGGTGGCCTTGCCTCCCACTGCTAGAGCCTACCTCGAGCGGATCCTGTGAGATGGTACTCCCCACCTCCCTCTCAGTCCTAGCCCTCCGGAACTTTTGATTGGGCCCCGGCCCCATGAACCCTCCCGGCCGTCCCCGACCCACACTCTGAGCCGGCTGCTAGATCTGCAGCCAGTCCCATTTCAAACCGTGCCCCGTAAATATCTGTATGTGCTCGTGCTGCATACCGTCCACTTCCTCATCCTCACATCCTGCCCCAAAACAAAATGGGGGGATCTCTTTCCACCAGTGGAGGGTGAGGACCCCCTGTGGGCCAGTTTGTATACCACCCTCCTCCCATGGCCTGCTGGGGCCATCAGCTGGTGGCTCCTGCATGGAGCTGTAGGCACGGGTATGTACCTGTCGCAGTTCGCCCCTCATCCCGACACCTGCCCTTTTTTGCGGTGTGAGGGAGACCCTGGTGCACATATATCTGGAGTGCACCAGGTTGCAGCCCCTTTTCCGGCTCCTCCAAAACCTCTTATTGAGGTTCTGGCTGCACTTTTCCCCTCATTTATTTATCTATGCACTCCCTCTCCATGGCACCACAAAGTCACGGGACCTCCTCGCCAACCTCCTCCTGGCCTACGCCAAAGTAGCCATCTACAAGACCAGGGAAAGGAGGTTGGCTGAGTGAGGGGCCTGCGCCTGTGGGGCCTATTTCCAGTCCCTTGTTCGTGCATGTCTCCAGGCAGAGTTCCTCTGGGTGGTGTCCGTTGGCTCCCTGGACACCTTTCGGGAGCACTGGGCGCTGTCCAGGGTTCTCTGCTCAGTGTCCCCTTCTGAAACCCTCATTTTAAACCTATGACCCTCACACCCGTCCCTGTTATTTCTTTGAGTTGTCCAAAGGATTCATTTGAAACCTAGTCTTGTGCCACCTCCCTGTAGGCTGGGGGAGGGGCTTTATAAACCCCAAACAAATATTTTTAAATAAACCTTCACAGACAGTCACAAACCCCTTTTCAGAGCTGTATTTTATTTACAGCTAACAAGATGGTTTGTATGTCCTTTCACCATTCTCTCACTAACACCTTTTTTGATTTCTTACACATAGTTGGCTTCCTAAGCAGGCTTCTGTAATGTTTGGTGCAGACCAGATGGTTTACAGGATCATGTAACCAGGCATCCCTTATGTTGGGTTTGATCATTTCATATAGAGCGTTGGCAAGGGCTGAACTGAATTGCACAATATATACCAGATGTGGCCAAACTGCGTCTCGTGAGCTGCATGCGACTCTTGAAAGAAATATTGTGGCTCCCAGGAGAGCTCAGGAAGGAAGGGCAATGTGGGGGGAGCCGGGGTGACAAATTTGCAGTGGTCGGGGACAGCAGAGAAGTGGCAGCATGGTGAGAGCCGGCAGTGGAGGAGCAGCCTTGTGAGAGCTGCAGGAGAAAGCAGCGTGGTGAGAGCCGGCAGAGGGGCAGTACTCTGAGAGCTTGCAGGGGAAAAAGCAGCCTTGGAAGAGTGCAGAAGGGAAGGGAGGGGGCGGCACTGAGAGATCCTCACCAGCAGAAAAAAGCAGCGTGGTGAGAGCTGGGAGGGGAGGGGCAGCACTGTGAGAGCCAGCAAGGAAAGACAGGCACTCAGAGCAAGTAACTGCCAGATTCAAATTTACCCCCACAATATTAATTTCTACCCTCCTTGTCTCTGTACATAATGATAGTCTTTAATTGCATCAGTGCATCATTTTTAAATACTTTTCTTTTTTTATATTTTGAGTAAATATTTTTAAAACTAGCAACAAACTGATCAAGAAAGTCTACAATGAACTACCAATGAGTGGTGATAATTAGCAATTTAAACCTGAAAAACAATTGTAAATTAATTTTCTTTTTTAAATATCACCTGGCATTTCCAGATATTATAATATAATGCAAAATTATTTCTCTTGTATTTCTATTTTGAGAATTAAATAAGAATAATCAGAAATGACTGAAAATTGACAGAAGTGTCACATCCAAAACCACTGGCTATTGTCAACAGGTTATTTAAAAAAACCCCTTATTTAAAGAATGTTACAAGTACTTATTATGGATCATGGTTCACTTTCAGCATGCAAAATGATTTAGACTTAACATAGACCACCACTACTGAAAACTGGCTTTAAGGAATTTTTTTTTTCTAAGTCCATTGAACAAGTGTGCCTGAGACATCAGTATGTCATCTGTTTGCAGATGGAACTGCTAGCACATTTATAAGAATTTTAATTAATAGAACTAAGTCAATTACCAAGATAATTTACATTCACTGCAAAGTTCAATAGTAGCACTACACTTCTACAGATTTAAATAGCTTTCAACATGTATTCTTTTTTTTTTTGTTGTATAGTCAAAATCTATTTATATTTCAGTGCAGTCTTCACGAATGGCTCTATGGGTATCTGAGCCCATTAGACAAGAGTAATTGTTGTGAAGGGATGAGGACAGAAAATTTATGTTGTAAACTTGTGGGGGAAAAAAAAATCTCTCACCAATAAAGGTTTTACTTTGTATTATAAAAAAACAAATATTGATATTTTAGAATTTATACAGGACCGGATCCCAAACTGAATAAACTCAATGAGATTTTTTTCCATAATATGTTTGTGTGTGGACTCCAAAGCACTTACTGAAACAGGCTCTGATCTTACACTTTCTGGCCCTATAAATTCTCATTGATCTGTTGTGATGCTGAACAGTTGAAAATGTGTCCCTGTGTGCATCTCTTCACAGGATTAAGATGAGAGCAGTATTTTCCCTTACTCTCATTTTAAAATTAATTGAGTCTGAGTCTTCAGACCTTTTGTCTTCACTGTCCATGAGTATTTTAGTGAATAAGTTTACTGGCAGAAATATTGGCAGGGAAGTGGGGGCATGGTAGGTGCCAGGATGGGGTGGGAGGCAGAAGTGCAGCATGGTTGGGGAGAGCAGAGAAGCAGCAGCGTGGCAAGAGACGGCAGAGAAGCAGCAACTGGGGGTAGGGGAGAAAAGCGTGACATGGTCAGAGAAGCCATAGTATATTTAGGTTTTCTCATAGGCCCTAATGCAGCATACTTGTGTTAAAATAAAATCATATTTTACAAGTCCTAAATGTGATGTGGAATACTAAGAAATGAAAATATAAAGGAGAAAAGTGTAAAACTGAACATAGATTACTTTCAATTTTTGGCACAACTTACTGCTGTGAAGCATCATATTCCACAAAGAATTTCAAAACATTGTGCAATACTTAGAGATCAGCATCTCAGAGAGCTTTTACCTGCTGCACTTACAAGTTACTGCCCAGATTTAAAAAAAAAAACAAACAAAAAAAAAACAAACTTGCCACAAGCCTGTGGTGTTCTACATCTAATAGCTAAATTTTTACTGTATGGGCCTAGTTTCATGGTAATCTAAAATAATTATTAGAATCTGACAGTGGATTAATATTTGCCCCCTTTTTATGATAAAATTAAAGTGCGCAATGAATTTTAATTTTAAGCTTAGTAATTTTGGAGTAGGTAAAAATATGTGGTGGTATGCCTCAGTGCGGCTCTCGAAGGTTTAATAATCGACTTGTGCAGCTCTTGAACTCCATAAGTTTGGCCACCCTGGTATATACCATGTTCACTCCCACATCTAAAAGGTCCCTAGTTACATACAGACATTCCAAAATATAGCTGATGGCAATGACAGTGTTTAACAAACTTTCATAACACACTTCAGCACAGAGACCCTGAAGTTTGCGGTTTATAGCCTCTGAAGTCAAAGTTGTGCAGTCATGACTCCACTGGTCTGGAGCGTCTGAGACAGCCTTCACAAACTTCATCAAGGGTAACGGAAACAGCAATACACATAATAGATCGCATGACTCTTCTACGCAGAGGAACAGGCACTGGCTCAACCCTATCCACGCTGCGCCCTCTTACAAACTTCTTATTGCCCTCTTCCATAGTCTCCTTGTGTTTAACATGTATACGTGCTGAACAAAAACAAGATGGGCCAGCCTCATCTTGGTCACCTGCTGCAGTGCTGGCCTGGGGTTCCTGAAAGACAAAGATGTTTTTTCAGAAAAAAGAGCTGTAGGCCAGCCACTCTTTTGGCTTTTTGCTTTTTTTTTTTGGGGGGGGGGGGGGGCTAGGCCAACCAGGTTGGTTACCCCTCTCCATTCCTTTACCTCCTGCCCGGTTGGTGTTGGTGAGAGTCCTTCAGTCTGCTGCCTCAAGATCTTTGGGGTGTCAAACAAAGGTCAAGTCAAAGGGCTCTCCTCCTCTGAACAGCTGCTGATGTAATGCTTTCTAAGCCAGACCAACACCTTAGGAGCCAAAACAAATCTCGAGGGCCTCACAGGGCTGGTAAGGGTGTCCATGTTCACCCTGCACTGTGGTGTTCCTGCTTCATCTCGGTTATCCACTGGAACACCATCCTGGGGTTCCTGAAAGACAAGAAAAATGTTTCAGAAAAAAAGAGTTGTACGTTCACCACCCTTTAGGCTTTTGGCTTTTTAGAGCCATGTCAACCAAACCGCTCACTCTCCCCATTCCTTTATCTCCTGCCCCGTTGGTGTTGGAGAGAGTCCTTCAGTCTGCTGCCTCAAGATCTCTGGGGTTTCAGAGTCTGGGGTGTTGAACAAAGGCTGAGCAAAGGGGTCTTCTCTTCCAAACTGTCGCTGTTGCACCACTTTCAATGCCGAGCCACAGGAGCCAAAACCAATTCTGAAGGCCTGGCGTGGGTGGTGAAGGCGTCCATGTTCTGCACGAGGTCTGAATCACATGGTCTCGTGCATGAGCCAGGGGTCGTGTGCCTTTAAAGCCCCAGACTTCTGGGGGTTGGTGCCATCTGCTGCCAACTGTTGAGGCCCACAGATCGGGTGTGGGGTTCCAACCCTCCCGATTGGCCCACGCGGCCCTGCTGGGCCAAGCTAAACCCTTTTCCTATTGGTGGAAGGTCACGTGGCCCTCTTCTGTGGAGGGCTGCCCTGCCACGTGGTCTTTTGGGGCCAATCCAACTCTTGGGGGCAAAACCCACTCCTATTGGTGCAAAGGTGTTTTGGGAGGGGCCATGCCACCCACTTCCACTCAGCTCATCATCTTCAGCTGGAAGTCACATTCAGAGGGCATGACTGGATGTCAGGTGACTGGCTGGGGGCAGAACTTCTGGTGGCAGGTGGGCAGGGGCAGGGCTGAAAGTTGGTGGGAGGGACTTCCAGTGGAAAGGGGATGTGGAAACAGTTTGATTGATGGTAGGGACCTTCACTACTCACTATAACTGGCACACAAGAACAGTGTTAACTAAAGATGTTGTTAACAGTCTGTAAGTGTGACTGTGCTTACTAGCTTCTAGTATTTCATCAGATTAGTCATGGGCCATTCTAAGTGTAAGGCAGGCTTAGAAGCTGTGCCTAACAGCTTTGGGGGTGGGATGGGGCAACTAATCTGCATGAGTTTTGTATTTGCATGAGCACAAAAAACATATATTAGTATAGTTGCACTATGGGTGCAGAGCAAGATGGGTAATGGTATTTGGGTCTATTTGATCACAAATCTGTCAATATGTGTAATTCTACTGAAGGGAAACATGAGATACTGCCTTTGCTGATATGCTACTCTCTGATTGTTCAAAATCTGTTTGGGTTAGCTAAAGGATAAAGCCACCCTTAGCAGAAGAGAAACTTGTAAGAGAGGCCACTGCCTCTTTCAGCCTGAAAAGTGGAGATGGGGGAGGGGGGGTGTGGGTACTTCTGTCTGGAGCCATGATTGAGGCATTATCTCATCCCCTGGCTGTAATATCAAATTATAGCTCTAGCTAGGCTTTTAATGAAACCTTTCTTTGTTATTTTAGTGGAAGAAACTGTGCAGCTAGTTGAGATTTAAGAACTGAAATCACAGAGAGGAGCAGCAAATGGGGTAAGTGTCCAGTTGGTGGAGATGGTGGATGGTGAGAGGGGCCAGTGGTGGCCTGCCTGGTATGACTGACTGGTGGGTGGAGTCAGTGGGCTGTGAGAGTGGCCAGTGGTGGTTTAGACATTGTGAGATGCTGGTGGGTAGAGCTGGTGGACAGCTGTTACCAACTTTGCCCACCAACTCGGGGTATGCTCATTTATTAGGGTTGCTTTCTCTATGGGGAAGATGGCACTTCTATTAGTGTGCTGCTTGTGTGACTTGTGTTTCTACAGAGGTGCGTCTGAGCGGACCGGGTCTATCAGCACTCTCAGCTGACCCCTTATGTGTCCCTGAACTCAGTAGGCTAGGTCACACAGCACTTCTCTGCTGCTACCCTTATGTGCCCCTGTACTGCACCAAACTAGGCTTGATTATGGATCTTGAGCAGGCTGGGTCACACAGCACTTCTCAGCTGCTACCCTTATATGCCCCTGGACTCAATCAGGCTGGGTCAAAACAGCACTTGTCAGCTGTCACCCTTATATGCCCCTGGAGTCAATCAGGCTACTATCCCTATCAATGAGCAAACCTTACAGGGTTGTGGGCATTACCGGGATCTTTGGCTAGGTAATAGAAGCGTTGCTGCAAAGTGATATAAAGAAACCAAGACCACAAAGGAGAGCGAATGATGTCTTAAAAGAGTCTGGAAACTGGCTTAATAACAAAAGTCATTTTATTGCTAGGTATCTAAAACTTGTACTACTACTAATAATTACAAAGGAGAGAAGAATACCCCAAAATACCCAGTTACAGCATTGATAAACATACAAGGAAAGAAGAACACCCAGCTACAATATTACCTAGATTCTACTGTATTAGGCCGAGAGAGAGAGAGAGAGAGAGAGAGAGAGAGAGAGACAGAGACAGAGAAGGGGGGGGGGGTCTCACCACTCTGTGTAGCAGAAAGGTTTCCAGGTTGTGCAGATCAGGGTCAGAGGCTGGATGGAAACAAAGCTCCCACAGCAATCAGCAAGGAAGAAAAGCCAAATCCCAGTGGAAATGATACAGCTTTAGATCCAAGCATCAGGACTCAGGACTCAATCCAGACTCACACAAGATTCAGAAAGGATCCAGTCAGGACTTTTACAGGACACACACTACACTACTGTTCTGTTGGATGTGGGTAAAGGTTTTCTATAAGGACTTGTTTACATGGCCAATACACATTCCTGGCTGGGTGTAATGGTTCAGAAAAGCTCACAATACAGTCAGGCAGACTCAGTATTTTGGGTATCAATTATCATGTCTGTGACTAGAATGGTCTGATGATTGCCGAGTTTTTCGTTTTGGTGTGAGATCCCCCATCAGGCAATGCTTCCCTGCTTCTTCAATCCCAGAGTTCAGTACGGCTCCTGCTTTGGAGCCTGGCTCTCCATAGTCAATGCAAATGAAGCTCCATTTACTGTGCTGATGGCTTTTGGATATGGGTAGATGCGGATGGCTCCCATTTCCTACTGTTTTTGGTTTTCAGTTCAAGCAGAGGTTGAGGAATGTGTGGGGGGAGGGAGGCACAGGCTGAATACTGTGCTCTGATTCCTCAAGAACACAGAGCTAACACGTAACACAGCAGGCAGCATAGTGGTTGGTGAGAGTGGAGCATGAGGGACCAGCAGGTGGTATTGGTGGACAGCTGGTGTGAAAGACACTCTCGATACAACTTGGGTTTGTTGGGAACCTGTTTAGCACTGATTCTCCAGATCAGTGCTGGTTTTGCTATTGATGTGTTGTTATGCTGTGTAGGAGCATGCTGGGAAACTGTTCTGCACTGATTTTTCCATATCACTGCTGATTTTTTGTTATTCAGCCTTTTACATTGTTTTTATTACTAGTAAAAATTTGGTATACCACACTCAGAGTCATGCTTGTGATGGGGGGTGCATTACCCCTTTGGGGTGCCAAAGGAATTGCACATGATTTCCCAGAATACTGGGTGGGGGCTGAGCCACTTGGTGCTGATGTAACCTGCTAGGATTGTTTCAAAACAATGCTGTCAGAATATGTTGTTTTGAAACAACGGTGACTTGTTTAGAAATAACTGTTGTCTGAACATGCTATTTCACTTTGAGCTTTTTTCCTTAATTTGAATTAACATTTTCTTAATTCGAATTAACTTATTTCGAAATAAGGTGTTATTTTGATACAAGTTGTTTCGAAACAACTTGTATCGAAATAACCCCCTAAGAAACCCAAGAGTCCCAAAGTTCAGGTGAAGTCACCCTTATCTCAATTGTAGTCTTTTAAGTCTTTGAGGCTTGAATGCAGAACAAGAGCAATCCTCATCATCTCTAGCTGCAGGAATCTTCAGGTGAATGCCATGCAGTCCTTTCTTCCTTTTGTGTAGCCAGCACCACACAATCAGTCACTGGCCATCCAGCTCTCAGTTCTATTGCAGACAATTCTCCTGCAAAACTGTCCAAAGCAGGGAGAAAACATCCTGCAGTCCACTCTCACTCAGCTCCTTTCACTCAGTCCCCGAGCACGTGGACTCTGCAGCTCTCTCTGCTCCTCTCCAGGCTGGTCTTCTCAGGCTTCTCCCTGGGCATGTAACTCCGGCATAACAATAAAACTTGTGGAGCATACTCAATGTGCTACCACACCCTCTTACCAGAAGGTTCTGCTTTCTGGGCTGCAAAATCTGCCCGGCAACATAACCCAGCCATAAGGGGTCCCTGAAAGAGATTACTCCTTTTTAGGCATATGGGTTACACTCTAACGTTATTTGGAAACTACTAGAACCTCGCCTTGGCAGAAAGGTTACATAAGAATGACATGGTGCTTGCCTGACAGCTTTTAAATTATCCTGGTATCAGGGGAGAAGAAGATAAATGCCTGTGAAAGGATGTTGCACAGCCTCCTCAGGAGAGACCTTGGAGATTATTTTTTGCATAGGATGCGAAAGATGTTTCTTTTCCAGATCACCTTCCATGGCTATCCTGGCACAGGACAGCCCTAGGGATCAAGTGGGTTGGGAACATGTCCTTCAAGGAGCTGTGGTTGCTATGAGTTTTGGGGGGGGGGGGTGAATAGTGCAAGACATTTGTGTGTGCACTGCACCATGAGGTTGGTTTTTTTTTTTTTTTTCCCCTCTCTCCCTCTTTCTACTACAACGCTCTTATTCATAGTGTCTTGGAAATGCAGGACTGGGAGGGCCCTTAAGGGTTCACGGTGTCCTTTCCTCTGTAGTGAGTCAGAATTGGTTATTCCATCAAATCTGTAAATAAAATAATGGACAATGCATTATCACCATGCAGAGCAAAATATTACATGAACGTGAGTAGTTAAGGATTGATACTTAAACCCGTGTGATCTAGCTATGGCAAATCCACTGTTAAGGATGCAGGGAAAAGAGAAGGCATAGAATCATATGGTTGGAAGGTACTTCATGAGCTCATCTAGTCTAATGCCCTGTTAAAATCAGGACCACTCCCACTAAATCATCCCAGCTAGGGTTCAGGCTAACCAAGCCTTAAATGTTTCTGAAGATAGGGCTTCACAAATCCTTAGCCGACCCACTGCAGTGCTTCAGCATCTTCCCACTAAGAAAGTTTTTCCTAATAGCCAATCTAGACCTCCCCCCCCAGCTGCAACTTGAAACCATTGCTCCTTGTTCTGGCCTTTGTTAATACTGAGAACAGCCTAGCTTTCTCCACTTTGGAACTCCCCTTCAAATAGTTGAAGATTGCTATCAAATGCCCCCCTCAGTCTTTTCTTCTGCAGACTAAATAAGCCTAGTTTCTTCAGGCTCTCCACATAAGTCAAGTGCCCCAACCCCTAATAATTTTTTTTGCCTTCTTCTGGACTCTTTTTAATTTGTCAACATCCTTTCTGTAGTGTGGTGCCCAAAACTGGACACAGTATTCGAGATCTGGCCTCACCAGTACCAAGTAAAGGGGAATAATCACACCCCTCGATCTGCTGGCAACACTCCTACTGATGCAGCCCAATATGCCATTGGCTTGTGGGCAACAAGAGCACATTGTTGATTCATATCCAGCTTTCCACCCACCATAACCCCCAGGTGCTTTACAATGTTGCTACTTGGCCAATTGGTCCCCAGCCTGTAGAACTACATGGAATTTTTCCATTGTAAGTGCAGGACTTTGCACTTGCCCTTGTTGAACCTCATGAAATTTCTTACTCCATGTAATGAATAAGATTTTCTTTTTATCTTGTTCATTCTCTTTCCCTATTCTAAATTATTTATCATGTATGCAATAACTGATGTTGCACATACACACATTCAGTCTCAGTTTGCTATCCTTGAGCAAGTAATTGTGGTTCAGTGCATACTCTTACTGTGAAAGGAATTTCAAAACATCAGAGAATGATGGTGCCAATGAGAGAACCACTGATGGATCTAACCACTGAACTGAGGTGGAGGAGTTCCAGTGCTACTTCATACAGCTTCTCTGTGACCCTCCGTTCCTCAGCTCCAGAGGTGTTATACCCGTTGTTCTTCTGGCAAAGCCACATGGGGCAGGGATGAGGGCAGGGCATACATGGCTTGGTGGTATTCCATCAATAATTATGCTTGCTGGGCTGGGCACCAGGTGTAGCAATTTCAGACCACCCCCCAGCACCAGGCTGCCCACCTGTCAACAACAAAGGCAATAACAATTGGGTGCAGCATTAAGTTAACAAAAATCAGGGGCTTGAGGGACCACCCTCAAAATCTTCTCACCAGTGGTAAATTGTCTCCAACTTATCCTTAGCCCCACAGAGAAAAAGAAAAAAAATTCTGATTCTATACCATTTTGACGGATTCGTGTGAGAGTCATGCACTGATTAGCCAGTATCTGTATAGCCATAGAGTGCTGCTACAGAAAGTGCTCCAAGTTATTAACAATCAACATAAGCTCCATGGAAACGTTTCAGGGCCCAAACTTAAGATATTGCTTGTAGGTGCTGTGACACTATCTGGGTCTAGGGGACTGTTTATGATTATTTTTCATATTAATATTTCATATTGGCAATACTCCATATGTGATATGCAATGTTTGGTGTCAATAGAGAGGCTGTAATCTGCTAATAATAGTTGTATGGAAGCATCATGCCTGTATTAGAAATTAGAAATTGGTGGATTACTCACCAGTAAGCATCCTTCTTCGAGATGGACAGCTGCAGTGTGTGATTGGTCGGAAACATTTGCTCTAGCCTGTCAGAAGAGGGCTGGCAGCCACTGCCCCTTGCGCCACCCTGTGGCTATATATGTGGCCGCTGCCAGCCCCTTCTCAGTTCCTAAAAGCCACCAAGGGGATGGCGGGAGGGACCTGAATGAATCTGAACAGCCCATCTTGAAGAAGGATGCTTACTAGTAAGTAACCCACTGTTCTTCTTCGAGCGCTGCTCAGATACATTCAGTAATAGGTGACTGCTGGCCGCACCGACGGATGGCAGGAAGAGTTTGCTTTTCTGCCCTCGCACAGCATGTCTCCACCATGGGAGCTTGTCTGTCAAGAAGGTCCTTGGAAGGTGTAAAATGACCTAAGGATGAAGGCCAGGCCAGGGAATCCTGAGACAGCCAGGCTTAACCCAGGGGGAGAACAAGGGGTCCAGCTTGTCCGACCACCAGTCAATGCATGAGGACAAAGTGACCATCAGACGGTGAAAGGTGACGTGCATTTACAGTCTGATGGAGGACTGTGTCGCCAGGAAGAGCACCTGGGAGAGTATAGACAGGGAGGTGTTAGGGTAGAGGAGGTGGGTATCCTGGCATGCTCACTTGTCTATGCACATCTGTGACTGTAAAGGGACCCTGATGCTGGTAGGCCACCAGTGGCAAGCATAGGGCACTGCCATCCCTTTCACTGATTCAGAAGGGAAAGCAGATAGTGTCCCAGAGTTGAAATGTAACTCCGACCGCTCGGTGTCCTGCAGTAAGGGTGACACTGAAAGGAGGGGAAAGAGGGAACACCTAGGAGACTATCCTTTTCCCAGCCTGATGGGGAACAGGGCAGGGAGGCAAGGAGCTACACCCTCTGACAGCATGAAGAGTGAGCAGCTCGCTCGATAAGTATGAAAGGAGAAACGGATGCCAAATCGACACTATGACCAAGTGGAGCCAGCCATAAATATGGGGTGGATTGGCCCCATAGGGTTGAACCAAAGCCAACATGGTGCTGCCCGAAGGCACTCTGACCTTGCCTTGCTTAGTGAGGCAAGCTGTTAACACCTGCTACGTTTCACTGGAAATATGTAGTGGTAACACTACTTATCCTACTATTACTATTATGGTTGTCGTCGTTATATAGTGAGACATGTTAGTATATTATACTATGTTATGTTGTTATATATATATATATATATAATAACCTGCTGGCTAGCAATTGGCCACCCCATGGGACACAAGATGTGGGTTACTGCAGGACGGCTGCTAGCATGGAACGGGGCCATAGCTAAGCTTATGTCCTGCAGGGGACCCAGGAACCAGGACCCTAGTCTATGAGGATGGCTGCTCCTTTGGCATGCGTAGCCCTGTAGTATGCGAGGGGCACAACTTGTGGACTGAACCGTGGGGAGAGGTGGAATGCAGAGAAGGCATGCTTGAGAATTGGGTGCTGCAGAATTAGGGCCACAAGGGAGATCTCGTGGTCTGGCATAGGGAGAGAAGGAATCTCCTCTGGCAGGGGTGGAAGGAGGATATGTCACCCTGCAGGATGTCAATCTGGATTTCCCTTTAGGATGCCCTCATGGCACTCGGTTCTGATTTGATTGGTGCTAGATATTAATTATTATTGGAAGAGTGACCTCTGTTGGGATCAGGGAGTTCCCAAGATTAAAAGACCCTGCCCAGGCTTTCGGATTGGCCAGATTGCAGGCCCTATTGGAGGTGGGAGGGTCTCACCTTCCCTCAGGACATGAGCCTAGTAAGTCTAGGGATGACCACTAGGACCAGAATGGTACCTGAGCAAAGTGAAAAGAATGTTGCTCAATGGGGCTCCTGTGGGAACCCTTCAAGCCCTCCTGCAGGCAGTCCTAGCGTTCAGGCTACACTCAGGTGAACCTAAGAGCAAGCTCTTGCTAGGAAGGGCGCTCTGGGAAAACAACTCATACTTGTAACAAATCTGCCCCATTGGTCCCAAGTTTGCAGCTGGGAAACTGGCAATCATCGATATGGAAATGGCCGAGCAAACTAAGGGAGAGGAAGAGTAGCTTCTCGGAGTTTCCTCAGCCTGGCGCACCTGGTAATCCTCGGAAGTCTGTATCTGAAAACTGATTAGGTCTGACCCTGCCTAGCTTTTGAAATGAGACAAGGTTGGGTCCTCTATAATGGCATAGAGAGGGTGCTGGTGTGAATGCCTCCAGATGCTCCACCGGTGGAGTTGGGGGCTCGAGTGCTACCACAGTGCTCATAGCTCACTGGCCTGTTGACGTGCAGCTACACACCTGGAACTCTGTATTAAAGTCTCTAAATCATGATTTGAGGACTTCAATAGCTCAGTTATGGGTTTGAGGTTCATTGTAGGAGTGGGTCGGTGAGATTTTATGGCCTGCAGTGTGCAGATCAGACTAAATGATCATATTGGTCCCTTCTGACCTTAGTGTCTATGAGTCTAACTAGGGGTGAGATTTGGATCATGAGGACAAAGGTCCCAAGTACTGGGTGACCATATCCCACAACATCGCGTGGGTTAAGTCCAGGATTCGGGCAATGGGGAGCCTCCCCTTTGAACATTACCACGACTCTTCCCCTTGGAAGATGGAGAAAGAGCATGGGCTATGGCCTCTATAGGAATGAAGCCCTTTTCAAGTGCCGACTGATGGGACGGTTGATTTAGTAAATGAGGCGCACAAGCCCTAAGCCCAAAGCTTCTGTCCAGGGACCCAACTCCTGTGTGTATAGCCAGAAGCTGGTGGAATAGGACCAGAGCTGTCCTCAGAGCATAGCGGGGTGAAGTGCAGCCAGGTCGAAGTAGTATACCTTAACTCTGTTAAAGGGAGTCATCCCGCTGTCTGCTAGTCAGCATTTGGTGGCTAACAGCCAAGAAGCAGCAGAGAAGAACGGGTGGGAGATGGCACAAGGCTCAGTCCCTTTATGGGGACTGGCACCGGGTAGCTGGGGGGGGGGGCATATAAGGCCCGAGTTAAGGCCTTACCCCAGAGGAGAGTGTGTGTGGGTGGGAGTGTGCGTGCACGCACGGCACGCATGCACGGTCCACTAGGATACGTAAGGAAGAATGCCAGTGTACCTCAGGATATCTGAGGAAAGACGTCTTATCTGGCTCTGGCCTAAATGTTCCAGGAGGGGCGAGAGTGCACCTCATGAGATGGCATGATTGGGGTTTAGGCGTCTTATGGGAGTGAAAGGAAGGGGCTGGGGAGCTATAAAGGCAGCCACTCAAGCAAGCTGTAGCACCAGTTGCAGCAGCACTGGGAGCAGGCAACAGGGTTGTTAACAGAGGAGTTTGAGAGGTAGTTTGTTGGGGGAGTTTGGAGGGGGAAAGACATGTTTATGGCAGAGATGGAGGTAACAGCAGAAGTCACTCCAACAAGGGAAGAGACAATGAAGATGAGAGGATGTGGAAGCTGTAGGATGAACATTATCTTGGAGGGTGTAACCCCCAAAGAATGTTGTTTGTATGAAGTGCTGACTCATAGAGCTGTTGGAGGAGAAAATCCGAGGGTTGGAGATGCAGGTGGCAGCTATGGTTGAGTTTAGAAGGGGGTTTGAACAGTTGATGGAGCAGAGGACTGGGGAAGCTGGAGACAAACTCAGACCTGCAGATGGAAACAGGAGCAGCCAATTCTGAGGGGAGACTGCTAGGTGAGGAAAGTGAGCAGTGGAAACATATGACTGTGAGAAGGCGGCAGAGAAAAAGACCAGCTAGTGAAGGTGAATTAGAACTCAGTAACAGGTTTGCTGAATTAGCAAATGAAGGAGTCCTGCAGGTGAACACTGAAGGTGGGAGTGTGAGGAAGAAGAGGAGACCAGCTAGTCCCATTCAAAGAGGAGTTGAGCCACTGGAGATAAATAAGAGCCCAGGGAGCATTCAGGAGCAGATGCAGAGGATTGGGAACAGCAGCTGTAGACATCATGACTCCCAGTCAGAGAGAACTGGGGATAGACTGGAGTCTAGCTATAGACTAGACACTGTTGCCAAGAAAAGGCAAGTGTATGTGATTGGGGATTCTCTGCTGAGGAGGACAGACAGGCCTATAACTAGAAGTGACCCTGAGAACAGGAGGGTGTGCTGCTTGCCTGGAGCTAAGATACATCATGTGGATCTGAGGCTGAAGAAGATCCTAATGGGAGCGCAGGAAAGAATCCTCTGATTATCCTTCATGTGGGTACAAATGATAAAGCTAGATTCTCATTTGAACGTATCAAAGGAGGCTATGCCAGGATGGGCAGGACTCTCAAGGAGCTAGAGGCTTAGGTGATCTTTGGGGGGATTCTGCCTGTCCCTAGAGGAGGAGAACACAGGTGTGAGAAGATTCTGGCAGTTACAAGATGGCTCAGGCAGTGGTGTTACAAGGAGGGCTTTGGGATGTATGGGCACTGGGAGGTGTTTATGGATAGAAGACTGCTTGGGATGGACTACACCTGAGTAGAGAGGGAAACAGACTTCTGGGAGGGACGCAAGCTCAACTGATTGAGAGCTTTAAACTAAGGAGTGTAGGGAGATGGTTGGGAGATGCTCAGAAAATCTGATACTAGCAGGAAACTAAATTCAGAAAAGACAAAGATGTGGGAGGCAGTATGGATGTTAGAAAGGTGGGAAGCACAAATACTGGTCTGATGGGCGATGTTGGCAGTAGTAAGAAAAGGCCATGTTGGGTAAAGAATGTGAGCAAAGCCGAGTAGCAAAAGCTAAAATGTTTATGTACCAATGCGAGAAGCCTAGGTAATAAAATGGAGGAACTGGAACTTCTGGTAGAGAAATTGAAACCGGATATTGTAGGGATAACAGAAACATGGTGGAATAGTAGTCACGACTGGTGTACAGGCATTGAAAGCTATGTGCTCTTTAGGAAAGACAGATGTAATGGCAAAGGTGGCAGTGTGGCATTGTATATCAATGATGCAATAGAATGCAAAGAAATTCAGAGTGATGGAATTAGCAGGACAGAGTCTAACTGCCTCAAAATCACATTGGAGAAGAAAGCTACTAGAGTTTCTCCTGGATTAGTGCTTGGGGTATGTTACAGACCGCCGGGATCTGATGTGGACGTGGATAGAGAACTCTTTAAGGCCTTTAAGGAAGTAAACACTACTGGAAACTGTGTGATTATGGGAGACTTTAACTTCCCAGATATAGACTGGAGGATATGCGCTGGCAGCAATAAAAGGGTCCAGACTTCGTTGGAGGTGATAGCAGATGAATTTCTCCATCAAGTGGTTTCCAAACCAACAAGAGGAGATGCGATCTTAGATTTGGTATTAGTTAGTAGTGAGGACCTCATAGAGGAATTAGTTGTAGGGGACAACCTAGGCTCTAGTGACCATGAGCTAATCCAATTTAAACTGAATGGAAGGGTAAACAAAAATAAATCTGTGACCAGAGTCTTTGACTTCAAAAGGCTAACTTTGAAAAATTAAGGGAATTAGCTAGGGAAGTGGACTGGGCCAAAGAATTCATGGATATGAACATTGAGGATGCTTGGAACTGCTTCAAGACAAAGCTGCAGGAACTATCTGTAGCCTGCATTCCAAAGAAGAGGAAAAACTTTTCAGGCATGGGTTCTAAACCAAGTTGGATGAATGTACATCTTAGACAGGCAATTAGGAGGAAACACAAGGCCTACAAGGAGTGAAAGATGGAAAGGAGGGCTACCTTTTAGAGGTCAGAGCATGTAGGTATTAAGTGAGGAAGGCCAAAAGCCAAGCAGAGTTAGACCTTGTAAAGGGAATCAAAACCAATAGTAAAAGGTTCTTCAGCCATATAAATTGAAAGAAAACACAGAAGGACGAAGTTGGCCCAGGATACACTGAAGATGGGGTAGAGATCAAGCATAATCTAGTCATGGCTGAATATCTAAATAAGTACTTTGCCTCTGATTTAATGAGGGTGATAGTGAGGTCGGGGACAGAGGTTGGGCAGCTAATGGGAATAAGAATGTAGAAGTGCAAATTACCATATCTGAGGTGAAAGCCAAGCTTCAGCTGCTTAATGGAAATAAATCAGGGGGTCCGGATAATCTCCATCTGAGAATATTGAAGGAACTTGCACATGAAATTGCCAGCCCTTTAGCAAGGATTTTTAAAGTATCGGTGAACACAGGGGTTGTGCCTTATGACTGAAGGGCTGTATTCACACACACATGGTTATTTCAAAACAAGTTGTGTCGAAACAACTTGTTTTGAGATAACGCCTCATTTCGAAATGACAATGCGAATTAGCAAAAAGTCAGTTCGAAATAGGGGAAAAAAGCGGGAAATGAAATAGCATGTTCACAGTGTGAACATGCTATTTCGTTAGGTGCTGCAGGGGGCTGCAGCCCCCTGGGGGTGAGCCGCTGCTGGCTCAACCTGCAGCCCCAGAAAGGGGGCTGCAGGCACCGGCGGGGGTGAGCCCCTGCGGGGTGGCTCAGCCCCCGGCCTGAGCTGCCCCCCGACACCACTCCCCCTTGTTTCGAAACAACTGTGCGTCGTGTGAACATTTTCTTTTGTTTCGAAACAAATTTTCCTATTTTCAAGAAAGGGAGTAAAAGGGATCCAGGTAACTACAGGCCTCTTAGTTTGACCTCAGAAGTATGCAAGGTCTTGGAGAAAATTCTTAAGGGGAAGGTACTTAAGGATATTGAGGAGAATGGTAACTGCAATAAAATACAACACGGTTTTACAAAACATAGATCATGCCAGACCAACCTGATCTCCTTTTTTGAGAAGATAACAGATTTTTTTGGATAAACGGAATGCGGTGGACCTAATTTACTTATTTGTCAGCAAGGCATTTGATACAGTTCCACACAGGGATTTATTAGTTAAATTAGGAAAGATGGGGATTAATATGAAAATAGAAAGGTGGATAAAGAACTGGTTACAGGGGAGATTACAGGGCATCATAGTGAAAGGTGAGCTGTCTAGCTGGAAGGAGATTACTAGTGGAGTTCTCCAAGGATCAGTCCTGGGACCCATTTTATTCAACCATTTTGTTACTCATCTTGGCACAAAAAGTGGGACTGTGCTAACTAAATTTGCAGACAACACCAAGCTGGGAGGTATTGCTAATACAGAGGAGGATCGGGATAGCATACAGAATGATTTGGATTACCTTGTAAAGTGGAGTATTAGAAATAGGATGAAATTCAACAATGGGAAGTGCAAGGTCATGCACTTAGGGACAACTAAGAGGAATTTTTCTTATAAGTTGGGAATGCATCAGCTGGAAGTGATGGGGGAGGAGAAGGACCTGGGAGTACTGGTTGATCACAGAATGACAATGAGTAGCCAATGTGATGTGGCAGTGAAAAAAGCTAATGTGGTACTTGGGTGCATCAGAAGAGGTATTAGTACCGTTAGACAAGGCACTGGTGTGACCTCACTTGGAATATTGTGTACAGTTCTGGTCACCCATGTTTAAGAAAGATGCAGTCAAACTGGAACAGGTGCAAAGAAGGGCTACAAGGATGATTCGTGGAATAGAAAATATTTCCTATGAGAGATGACAGAGCTTGGTTTGTTGAAAGTGACCAAAAGAAGGCTGAGAGGAGATATGATTGCTCTTTATAAATACATTAGAGGGATAAATACAAGGAAGGGAGAGGAATTATTTGAATACAATGCCAATGTGGACACAAGAACAGATACAAACTGTCCTTCAGAAAATTTAGGCTTGAAATTAGATGCAGATTTCTAACCATCAGAGGAGTAAAATGGGGGCAAAAAGCTTAGGTGCCTTCAAAACCAAGCTTGATAAGTTTATGGAGGGAATGATATCATGGAGAGTGTAGCTTGGCCATTGTCTGGCTTTTACTACTAGTGATCAGTATGATACTGACCTGGGAAGGGGCATTGGATCGAGTGGGTTCTGAGTTATTACAGAGAAGTTCTTCTTGACTGGCTGTTGTGGACTTGCCCTCATGCTCAGGGTTTAACTGATTGCCATATTTGGGGTCAGGAAGGAATTTTTCCTCAGGGCAGACTGGGGGTTTTTTGCTTTTCTCTGTAGCATTGGGCATGGCTCACTTGCTGGTTGATTCTCTGTATGAAAGTCTTTAAATCATGATTTGAGGACTTTAATAGCTCAGTTATGGGTTTGAGGTTCATTGTAGGAGTGGGTCGGTGAGGTTTTATGGCCTGCAGTGTGCGGGAGGTCAGACTAGATGATCATATTGCTCCCGTCTGACCTTAGTGTCTGAGTGGCCTCATCTGAGAGCAGGGTTGGTCAGTGATTCGTTGAGGGGATCCAGGGTCCAAGGCCCTAGGCCAGGGCTTCTAGAAAAGGTGCCCAGCTGAACGGGATCCACTATGAATAGGCTGCTGAAGCTGGTGATTTGGAGTCATCTTGAATGTGGTAGAGGACTCAGTAGATGGAGAGACTTGACCCTGCTTCCCACCAGGTTGTAGTCAGTGGTTGGAAGGGCTGAGGGTGGGAAATTTAGCCCCACATAAATTAGCCCCTAACTGTCGATGGTGCTACGAGAACTCTGGTCTCAGGGAGCTGGCCTTAAGATCTCATTATTCTCTGCCCATTCTTCTGAGTGTAAGCTCAATGTTAATACCTTGGGGTCCGGGGGTGTGAGAGTGGGCCTGAAGGGAGGAGACTGCTCAATGCAAGATCACTGCCAAGGCCATCGTGCATGATGCTGTGTCTACGGCATCCCAACTTGAGAGGAGGAGGTCCTGTGAGGCTGTCCTGCCCTCTTTGAGGAAGGTGTCATATTCTTCCCTCGCCTCTTGTGGGAACAGGTGTCTAAACTTATATACTGACTCCCATACGTCCAGCATGTACCTGCTTACTAGGGCCTGGTTGCTGGCGACACGTAGTTGGAAGGCAGAGGAAGAGGATATCTTCCTACCGAGCAGTTCCAGCTCCCTGGCATCTCTCTATGTTGGGAGGCGGTCTCTGGGACCTTGACCTTGCCCAAAGGTGGCTTCCACTGACCACCCCCCTTGGAGATAGAGCTGGGTGATTTCAGAGCGAGGGAAACCCTGACTATGGGACTCTATATTTTTAAACCCGCAGTGTCTGAGACCAGGAGATGGAACCAGGGTTCTGGCAGCAGGAGGAGGCTAAGTCCCATATGCTGGAATGCAGGGGAACAATTACAAGCTCCAATGATGTGAACATGGGCCCGAACAGTGTGTCAGCAGGCCCTTCAGAGGATTGGACCTCCTTATCCCTATAGACAGAGACTTGGCGCAGGAGGTCAATATGCACTGAGAGATCCCCCCCATGTACGAGCACAGCACCGGGTTCAGGGATCTAGCCAGTGCTGGCTAAATTGGTACTGATGGCATCAGTGCTGGGCTCGGCAGTGCCCTCTCCTGAGGGAACCATTTGTGGGACTGGTATTGAAACAGGGATGATGCCATGGGCCTGCCCCGGGACCATTTAATACCCCTTGAGGCCCCTTCTCCCAGACTGGAAGGTGGGGAAGACCCTCTGGACCTCGATGACAGTGCTGGGGATGGCAGGATGCTGCGGTGCTGAGGAGACGGCTCCGCGGTACCAAGGCTGTGGGGAATAGTGGGTTGCTGTGAGGGGGAACTCCGTACCAACACCAGAGACAGCTATTGGCGCCACTTTGGTGCGACCAGACCTTTTGAAATGAAGGCTAGCCTGCCCCTCCAACTGGGTGCCAATGACGGTGGGGTTCATAGAATCATAGGGTTGGAAGGGACCTCATGAGGTCATCTAGTCCAACCCCCCTGCCAGAGGCAGGACCACTCCCACTAAACCATCCCAGTCATAGTTTTGTCCAGCTGGGCCTTAAACACTGCCAAAGATGGAGGTTCCACCACCTACCTAAGCAGCTCATTCCAATGCTTCACCACTCGCCTAGTAAAAACGTTTTTCCTAATATCCAGCCTCGACCTCCATAATTGTAACTCGAGACCATTGCTCCTTGTTCTGTCCACCATTACTACCGAGAATAGTTGAGCTCTATCCTCCTTGGAGCATCCCTTCAAGTAGTTGAAGGTTGCTATCAAATCCCCCCTCAATCTTCTCTTCTGCAGACTAAATAAGCCTAATGCTTTCAGTCTTTCCTCATAGGGCTTGTGCTCCAGCCCTTTAATCATTTTGGTTACCCTCCCCTGAACTCTCTCTAGCATGTCCCTGTCCTTTTTGTGGTGGGGAGCTCAAAACTGAACACAGTATTCTAGACGTGGCCTCACCAGAGCAGAATAGAGGGGAATGATCACATCCCTTGATCCGCTGGTAACACTTCATTTGATGCAGCCCCATATGCCATTCACCTTTTTGGCAGCAAGAGCACACTGCTGACTTATACCCAGCTTCCCATCCACCATGACCCCCAGGTCCTTTTCTTCAGTGCTGCTACTTAGCTGAATGTTCCCCAGCCTGTAGCAGTGCATGGGGTTTTTCCATCCCAAGTGCAGGATTTTACACTTGTCCTTATTGAACCTCATAAGATTTCTATTGGCGCACTGTTCCAATTTATCTAGGTCTCCCTGAATCCTGTCCTTGCCCTTCAATGTGTCTACTGTTCCCCCCCCCAGCTTGGTGTTATCCGCAAACTTACTGAGAGTGCGGTCTATTCCATTATCCAGATCATTGATGAAAATGTTGAACAGAACCAGCCCCAGGGGCACACCACTCGTGACTGGTTGCCAGTTAGACATGGAACCATTGATTCCTACACGCTGAAACTGTTGATCTAGCCAGTTTGCTATCCACCCTACAATCCACCTATCCAACACATACTTCCTTAATTTGCCAATGAAAATGCTGTGGGGAACTGTATCAAAAGCCTTGCTAAAATCAAGGTATATCACATCAACGGTTTTTCCTGCATCCAGAAAACCAGTCATCTGATCATAGAAGGAAATGAGATTGGTCAGGCATGATTTACCCTTCGTAAATCCATGCTGACTGTTCCTGATCACTTTATTTTCCTCTAAGTGTTTTAGGATGGATCCTTTAAGAACCTGCTCCATAATTTTTCCAGGGATTGAGGTGAGGCTGACAGGTCTGTAATTCCCCGGATCCTCCTTTTTCCCTTTCTTGAAAACAGGTACTATATTTGCTTTTTTCCAATCCTCTGGCACCTCCCCCATTCTCCATGAGTTTTGAAAGATAATGGCCAGAGGTGCTGCTATTTCATCGGCCAATTCCCTTAGCACCCTTGGATGCAGTTCGTCCAGCCCCATGGACTTGTGCACATCCAGCTTCCTTAAGCAGTCCCTAACCTGACCTTCCATCACCAAGGGCCTCTTGTCTTCAATCTGCCATACTCATGGTAGTGGGCTGGGAGCTGACCCTGCCTGTGAAAACTGAAGCAAAAAAAGCATTGAGCACTTTAGCTTTTCCCTCATTCTCTGTCACAAGGATGCCTGTCCCATTCAGTACCGGACCTACACCTTCCCTGCTCCTCTTCTTGTTATTAACATACTTATAGAACCCCTTCCTGTTATCCTTTACATCCCTAGCTAGCTGCAACTCCATTTGTCCTTTGGCCTTTCTGATTTTATCCCCGCAGTCCCTAGCAATATCTTTATATGGCTCCTTGGTCATCTGACCAAACTTCCACTTCCTGTAAGCTTCCTTTTTATGTTTAAGTTCACAGCAGAGTTCTCAGATAAGCCATTCTAGGTGCCTTACATGTTTGCTGTTCTTTCTCCTAATTGGAATGGCAACTTCCTGTGCCCTTAGCACGGTTTCTTTAAAATATAATCAACTCTTGGACTCCTTTCCCCTTCAGATTAGCTTCCCAAGGGATCCTGCCCATCAGTTCCCTGAGGGAGCCAAAATCTGCTTTTTTTGAAGTCCAGGGTTTGTGTTTTGCTTCTTTCCTTCCTTCCTTTGAGCATCCTGAACTCAACCATGTCATGGTCACTACTGCCTAGTTTGCCATTTACCTCTAGCGCCCTGATCAATTCTTCCCTGTTTGTGAGCAGCAAGTTGAGAGGTGCAAGGCCCCTAGTTGGTTCCTCCAGGATTTGTACCAGAAAGTTGTCCCCAACACTCTCTAAAAACTTCCTGGATTGCCCATGCACTGCTGTATTGGCCTCCCAGCAGATGTCAGGGGAATTGAAGTCCCCCATGAGCACCAGGGCCTGTGATCTAGAAGCTTCCGCTAGTTGTCCATAGAACACTTCATCCACCTCCTGCTTCTGGTCTGGTGGTCTATAGCAGACACTCATCACAACATCCCCCTTGTTGCTTTCCCCTCTCAGTGTAACCCACAGACTTTCTACTGGCATGCTTCCACTTCCATAATGGAGCTCTGAGCAGTCATAGAGCTCTTTTACATATAGTGCTACTCCTCCCCTCTTCTTCCCTGCCTGTCCTTCCTGAACAGTTTATACCCATCCATGGCAGAGCTCCAGTCATGCGGACTATTCCACCACATCTCTGTTATTCCAATGATATCATAGTTCCTTGTCTGTGCTAGTACTACCAATTCTTCCTGCTTATTTCCCAGGCTCCTCGCATTTGTGTATAGGCATCTAAGATACCAGGCCGATTTCCCTACTTTATCATTTTGATTTTCAGTTACATATACCTCCTTGCATTTTTTTCTTGGAGTTGTCCTCCCCCACTCTCCTCACTTATTGGGGCTTCAGTAGAACACTTAAGACAATTATTTGATCCCCCCCCACCCCATGTTCCAACTACCTTGTCTTTTGTTCCTGGTGTTATAGTCCCAGCACCCCCCAAGTTCCATCCCTTTCCCCAGATCTCCCACATTGTTACTTACCTGTGGGCTTTGGTCTCCTTCCCCCTTTGAACCTAGTTTAAAGCCCTCCTCACTAGGTCAGCCAGTCTGTACCCAAATATGCTCTTCCCCTTCCTGGACAGATGAAGGCCATCTCTGCCTATCAATCCTTCCTGAAACAGTACTCCATGGTCAAGGAAGCCAAATCCCTCCTGACCACACCATCTTCACAGCCAGGCATTCACCTTTAGGATGCATCTCTCTCTCCTCAGGTCTCTAGCCTTGACCGGAAGGATCGAGGAGAACACCACCTGGGCTCCAAATTCCTTCACCTGCACTCCCAGAGCCCTTTAGTCACATTTGATCTGCCAAGGATCACCTCTTGCAGTATCATTGGTACCCACATGGATAAGAAGCATGGGGTAGTAGTCCGAGGGGCGGATGATTTTTGACAATCCCTCCGTAACGTCTCGGATATGGGCACCTGGCAGGCAGTATACCTCTCTAGAGGCCTTGTCAGGGCGACAGATGGGTGCCTCCGTTCCTGTTGGGATATGGTGGTGATTTTTATCTATAGTCTTATGGATCCATTTATTGTTTCTTATTTTCTGTCAATCTTCATATAGTCTAATTAATTACTTCCCATTTGTAATAGTACCCCAATATTTGTATCTTATCCCTGCCAATCTTTGTTTCATTTTGATTGCTTCACATTGATGGTCTTATCTTGGCATTTGCAGCTTTGTCACATTGGTCCTGTCAATCTCCATTTGGTTTCATTCCATATTGTAAATGTAGAAACTTCATTTGGTAACCAATGTACCCCATCTTATGTAAGACTGAATAGGCTATAAGGTGTGGATGGAGGGTGGATGTGTGTATGAACTAGCCCCAAGCTGCCAGCTTGTTCTGCTCAACTAGGTTTGAACCAGCCTCAAGCTGTCAGCTCGCCCAGCTGAAGTGAGAAGCCCACCTTAACTGCTGAAGAATGAACACACCCCTCAAAACAAAGGAATAAAGGTTCCACCCCAGAAGCAGACACCCAAGAAAAAAAGCTGAGGGTCCCATCCACAACTGCCTGGTGACTAATGGTTCCAGAGCACCTGGAGTGGTGTGACAAAGCTATAAAGACTGGGTGAGATCCCAAAGCAAGGGGGGGGGAGGGGCTGTTCTGCATGCCACCTGGAAGAAAGGAGCCTTGGTGCATGCCTGATGAAGACCTGGCTCCTCTTCATGTCCACCTTCCCTGGCCAGGCAGCTGCCATGAACCCTAGCAACAGACACTAACACAGACTCCAGCAGCAGCACCATCAGGACTGGTAATGACACAGACTGAAGAACATTGTATGGTATGCATGGGCACCTGGATGAGTGTGTGTGTGTGTGGGCATAGGGATAAGTTAGTTATCAACTTTCTCTTTGTTATAAACACGGCATATTGCCTTCTCCCCCTAAAAAGATCTCAGATACTCATTTGGCATAACATTCCTCTCAGGAGTGAGTCCCCAATCACCACAACCCTACGTTTCCTCTTAGGTGAGAAGGCTGTGATCTCCCCAGCCTCTGGGGTGCATGGCATCTCCTCTACTTCCTGCATTGTCTCTAGTGTCGCATAACGGTTCCTCACAACAATGGAGGGTGGGACAGGAGCAGGCGTGGATCACTGTCTGCTACCAAAGGTGACCAGCTGCCACTGTCCTCCCTCTGCCATAGGCATCCCATCCGTCTCCAGAGCTGTGGCTGTAGCCCTTAGCATTGGGATAGGGACCTCCTCCTTGCATATCTGTTTGTGGACACTGTCAAGGAATTTTTCCAGGGCATGGATACCCCTGAGTCGTGACACCTCCTCCTGTAACTCTCTTACCTGTTTCCTGAGAGATGCCACCAGAAAGCACCTATCACATAGATTTATCTCTCTAGCCTGATCATCAATGGCAGGAAAATGAAAGCCACAGTCCCTGCAAGTCCACACCAGGATCTGGGTAGAGATATCCGTGGTCAGACAGTCTGTCTGGCTACAGACAGAGGGAAAGGAAACAGAAGGGGGGCTTGTACAAGCGGTGCACCATCATGGCTTCACCAACCTCCCTCTCAAACTCCCCTGTTTGCAGTCTCCTGGTTGCTCAAGCAGTGGCTTTTAAGGCCTTCTCTGTCTAGGTCAGCCCTTGCCCCTTGTTAGTCACACAGGGGAAGGCCAATCACAAGGCTGCTTGAGGCTGGTGATTAAAGGTGATCAGGGAACATTGGTGCAAACAGCCCCTACCCAATCACACAATCACAGCCCCACAACTAACAGCAATCACTTGTAGGGAAAAAGACACAAACACACAGTCAGCAAATCACCTGTAGAGAACAAGCCACAAGCAACTCCTATACCTCGCACCCATTCCTTCCCTCGGAAGAAGGAGGACAGGAAGGACACCTAGCCTGACCAGCTTCTGGACCTGCTCCTACCACTACCACCACCACTACCTCTGTTGCTGTTCCTGCTCCCTTCTCCCCTGTTCCTACTGCTGCTGTGGCTGGTTGGCCTCTCTCCCTCTCACTCCCCTGCTCTGTGGGGGGGGGGGGGAGAGCTGGACAAGAAGAAGTTCTACCATCACCACCTCCAGAAGATCACCTCTCCTGCCACCCAGCCAGCCAGTCCCTGCTGCTGCTACAGCTGGAGCCTGCTGCCTCTCTAAGAAGAGGATACCACCACCACTGAGGGGAGGCCCTCAAAGACCGAGATTTTGCTGCTTGCAGCTGGGGGTGAGCCACCAAGAAACTGTAAACTTAATACCACCATCACCACCCCCAGCTGCTGCTTCCCTGGTCTCCCCTCCCACCACCAAGAAGGTAGCAGGCTTCCAACCATTCAACACCCTTGGACTTTTTTCAGCAGCAGGGACCATAGCCCCCCCCCCCCCAGCAGTAGCAGCTCCTTTATCCTATACTTCAGTCCCCCCCCTTATCTTCCCCCCCGACACCCCCAGTGGCTGGAGGGCCTCCCACCCTTTTCCTTGCCTTCCAGCTAGCTCAGTGCTCCCTACCCCTCACAGACCCCTCCTTAAACACTTGAGTTTGATTTAGTTCTCTCTCCCACCCCAGCCCTGAGAGTTTGTTCTTTTGTGGTTCCCTTGCCCCACCCTTCAGCCCCTATTGTTTTTCTGCCCCACCCTTGATGCTCATCAGCCCCACTCCTACACTATCCACCCCCAGCCAGAGCTGGCCAGGCCATATTGGCCCTTAATATTTTTTGTTTATCCCCCTGTGCACTGCACCCCCCCCCAATACACCTGAGATTCCCAACCCACCCAGTGCAGCCAGAGGAGCCGGCCCCAATTGGCCCTTATAAGCCCCTTCTCCTTCCCTCCCTGCACCCTCCTCCCTTGCCTGCAGCCTAGCAGGGAGGAGTGGTTGCCACTGTCGAGAGAAAAGCTCGTTCTCTGCTCTGGTCAATGATGGAGCCGGACAACAGGAGGAAGAATCACCACTTTATTGACACTCAGAGCTACTGAGTGCGGCCGGCCCCGAAGGACCGGTGCTAAAAGGGTTTTATACCCAGGTACAACAACTTAATTCAAGGAAATCTAAAAATGGTTAATATATTCAATGTAAACAAGATTAATACATTTATTAGTACCATATAGGGATAGTTTTCATACATATTCATATAAGATAGGAGAATTAGTAAAGAAGGTCAGGCTGGCTCCTCGGAGCCTGGGAATGTAATAAACAAGAAAAATTGTTGATTAATAGGTGACCTCGAGACTGGTGCAGTTTCCCTAATCTCCTGCTTATAGACTGCTCAAGGATATGAGGGGCTCTATATTTTTGTTAGTCAGGCTAGAGGTTAACATAATATTAAGGGAACAGTGCTAAGATGGAGTCACTTATGCTCACAAGTTTGTGGTCTCATACAAATCTCATAACACCACCCTGTAACTACCATATAATCCACCCCTCTTCCACCCCCTTCCCATTGCCTGGCCCCCCCTTTTGTTCCTTACCCCAGTCTACCCACCCCCAAGTATCCCTTCCTGTTCCTTCCATTGAAGAACATGGAGACCTCCCCAGTTCCCACTGGACCTCTCCCAGAGCCTGTTTTCCCCCCTCCCCCGTGGCTGCCCCCTTGATTACTGCTGCCACTCCTACCACTTCTGGTGCCCCCACTAGGGCACCTGAGGCAGTGGGCATGGGAGGGGCCTCCACTACTGCCACCCCAAACCTCTCAGCCGGAAAAAAGAGCAAGGGAAAAAGGCGAGCAAGGGCCCTGCTGCTCCCGCAGCCCCACCATCAGCTGCAACCCCTTCTTCCCCTGACGTTCCCTTCACCAGTTCTGGGGGGTCCTTCTGCCCCCAGTTCGTACGCCCAGGCAGCTGCCACCCCTCCACCCACCACCGCAACATCAGCCTGCACCACCTCCTTGAATTTGACCTCGGGGGGGCCGGGGCCCCTTCCCCTCTTTGACCAGGAGGCACGGTGTCTGCTGCCTCCTGGTGGCCGCCTTGCCCCACATCGAAACCTACATGCAGGTGATGGTGAGGGTGGTGGGGCCCTCGGCCATTGTGGTGGCCTCCAAGATGTTTGGTAAAATGGTATGCTTCCTGGCATCGGAGGCCGCCGCACAAGAGGTGGTGGTGGTCAGGGGGTTGGTGGTGGGGGGTGTCCACGTGCCGGTGGAACCCTTGCAGGACCTGGGCGTACGGGTGGTCCTCACTTCTGTTCCTCCCTTCCTCCCCAATGCCACCCTGTTTCCCCTCCTCTCCACCCTGGGGAAGCCGATCTCCATCATTAGCCCTCGCCCACTGAGCTGTAAGGACCCCGCCCTCCGTCACATCTTGTCCTTCCGCCGGCAAGTGCAAATCCAACTGCCACTGGTGGGGGTGCGTGACGGGGGTGGCACTGGAGGGGTCCTTCTTGGTGCCCCATCAAGGGGCCCATTATAAAATTTTTTATTCTTCAGGGGAGGTATTTTTCCAATAGTTCCTGGACATGGCACTGTACATCTTCCATTTCTGAAAAAGCAATCTTCCTAGATCTTTCCCTGAAAGGTCGGGGGTCTTGAAGCCTAATATGGTGTTCCATCCCTTTCATGCATCCCACTCATCAAGTGAGAAGACTCTTGATCTTTCACAAAGCTTTTTCCTCAGGCAGTTCTTCCACTCTTCCAACAGTGGCACGTCTCCAAAATCAAACTTTGTTGGATCTATTTCTGTACCTTCAGTTCCATGTTGGGGTTTCACAACAGCCTCAGGCTCATAAAGGTCTGCTATCTTTTCCCCTGTTTCATGACAACATCATGGGTAGTTTTATTACTCATCAACACAACCACCCTCTCCTGAGCTTCGACGGGAAGGGTTATGACCCCACTGAGGACCAGTACCCCTTCAGGAAGGCCATCTTTGGCTGGTTGCTCAACCACTGCTAGCATTCCTCTGTTGCCTTTCAAATTGGTGCTCACAACAGGTATCTATCTTTCCGACACTGCAGGCACCACTAGAGGGGATGATTCTGCATACCTCAGTGCTCCCACTGGTAGCTCAGGCATCTCCTTTCTAGTGTCCTCAACTTTCCTATAGGCCTTGGCACAAAAGGAATGGATCCCGAGAGTGTTTAGGTACTGATTTCCAGCACGTTGCCTGCCATACTTGGCTAGGACTCTGAAGAGACTAGAGTTGGTCCCTATCAGAACAGATGTCTCTGGGATCCCTTTCAGGTCAGGACATATCAATGCAGCAATGTCCACCTCTTCTTTCACCCCAGCAACATCCTCTGGACATTCCAAATGCGCTATGACATACCCCTTATATGGGTATTCATCCATGCTGGGGCCACACAAGCCAAGCCCAGTTAAAGGCTGTATCAGTAGGTGTGCAAGCTTCTTGTGGTAGAATTATTGACCCCCAAGTCAGACCTCTGCAACAGATCATTAAGGACCTACAGCCTATTCTAAAAGATGATCCCTCTTTCTCTCAAGCCTTGGGAGACAGACCTCTCCTTGCTTATAGACAGCCACCCAATCTTAAACAGATACTCACCAGCAACTACAGATCTAACATCAGAAACATTGACGCAGGCACACACCCCTGCAACAAACCACGCTGCCAAGTCTGCCCACATATCTGCACAACAGATACCATCATAGGTCCTAATCAAGCCTGCTACTCCATCACAGGCTCATTTGCCTGCTCATCTACTAATGTGATCTATACCATCATGTGCAAGAAATGCCCCAACACCTTATACATTGGACAAACAGGACAATTGCTGCGCAAAAGAATAAATGAACACAGAGCTGATATCAGAAATCACAAAACAAAGAAACCAGTTGCTGAGCACTTCCATCTTTCTAATC
Organism: Podocnemis expansa; assembly: GCA_007922195.1. NCBI lineage: Eukaryota > Metazoa > Chordata > Testudines > Podocnemididae > Podocnemis > Podocnemis expansa. The sequence continues at coordinate 38,878,231 of ML682007.1, read as the reverse complement.
ACTCGATAAAAGATTTGTTAATGACCGTAGTCAGAGATGTGGCTGGGACATCAAGACTTCAAAGAGAAACAGCTGAACTCGAATTAATATGCAAGCTAAATTCTGTGAAAGCAGGACTTAATCGAGACTATGGGTTCTTTTCCCATTACAAAAGGTAATTTGACTTCAGGCTTCCCATGGTTTGAACCTAACAACTGCTCTGATTTGCTGTTACTGTATGACCTGATCCTATGTTTTACACCTCCTTGCATTTATTTTCATTCCATTCTGTAAGTTCACCCATTTTTGAAACATCTGACAAAGTGGGATTTTCTCCCACGAAAGCTCATGTGAAAAATAAATGTTAGTCTTAAAGTGCCACACAATTTTTTTTTTCCCCTGAAATATAATGGTCACTTGGGAGCCTGTATCCAGAATCACTCTGCACTCTGTCCCTTCAATCCTCACCATAACTTCTGCTTGGAGTCCTGGCGGTAACCTGGCTCCACAGTCTTTTTCAGTGGTGCCTTTGGATCCTGAGGGCTGGGATGACTCTCTTCTCAAACCGTGAATCTGTTGCCCCACTTTTTCTTGAGCAGCTTGCTTCCTTTTATACACTAACCCAGGGTCCTCTTCATTTTTGACATCTGGTGGCCTTGTGTCCTTCCTGCCCACACTGGTAGCAGAAAAATGGTCGCCGACGTGCTGCACCTGTGTTCCTACAAGTAGTCTTCTGGACCATGCAGGTTCCTGCTGACTGTTGGGTGGTCTTCAGGTCAGCCCCTTGCTCTCTCAGGACCTTTACTTGTCAGACCAGAACCTCGTTACCACTGATCATCAGTGCCCTGAGTGGTCTGCCAGATGCTGCACCTGAGGAGGAACATCCCTGTACATCCCCATCTTCATGGGTAGCCTGCCTCCTTTCCTCCTCTCGGATTTCTTTAATTAACTGAGAGTAGTCTGGCGGGCTCTCCTGTCATTCCCTCAGCCGAAGGTGCAGTGGAATGAGGTTCTAGTATTGGACTCCTCGCACTACCTGTGCCAATCTGGTCTGGTCCATCTTCTCAGCAGTCACAGCTCCTCTCATGACAGCTTTCTGAAATATCTTCTGAAGTCTTTGTACATAGTCAGAAACCTTCTCACCCTTTTGCTGTTTGGGGTGGAGGAATTTGCAATAGATGTCCTCTGCACTTTCCTTTTTTCCAAAAACATTGGTAAGGGCCTCTAGACAGCCTTTTACACTGACCCCAGGGTCAACCAGTTTTAGAGAACGTATCACATCTGGAGCTGGCCCCTGGAGGCTCTGTATCAGGCATGCCCACTTCTCCCCATCCAGTACAGCCCACTCCTGCAGCATTTCTGTGGAGTGTTCCAACCAGAGCTCAAATTCCTCCTCCCCTGGCATTGGGGAAGAGTGTCCAGAAAAATAACCTTAGTTCATGGTATGTACTGGAGGCATGCTGGGGCTGCATGGTCTTGTCTATTACCATCTCTAAAGCCTTCTCCCATGCCCTGGACGAAGAGGCAGTCTCCTGGGTTGAGGCCCCTGGGCTAAGGACCAATAGATCTGGTACATTGCCAATGGTCTTTCCTTACTTTTCTAGGAAAGCAGCCATCTTTTCCAGGAACTTTGTCTGGGAGGTTGGCATCTTTGGGGACTTGCCTCCTAAAGTCACTATTTTCCAAAAGTTGCCCACAATCTTTAACTCTAATGGCACTGACAGGGGCTGCACTCCCTGTTTCAACTCATAGAGTGTGTCGTAGGTTCCCTTGCCCTCCAGGGATACTTGCCCATGTAGTCTGCATTTGGCTATGTGTGTCTCTATGGTGGACTCACTGGAACCCTCATCAAATCCCTTAGGTATCCCTTGCACCACTATGCACTTGTTAGGGTCAATATTCAACTCCTTACACCAATTTTCCAATAGTTGTGTAGCCATTATTTAAACTTGTCTAGCTCCAATCACAATAAACTAGAGCCCCACTTGAGGGGTCACTCAGGTGTGCTTGCAAGGGGTACTGACCCAGGATCCCGGACGAGCCCCCAAAATGTAACCCTTCTGCCAGGGCAGGCTGGCAGAACAAGGGCTGGGATCTATATCTAGGGGTTTCCCAATGATGCAGCACCACCAACTGGCTCCAGCCCCAACCCAGATTTCCGGGAATCCTGCACTGTTTCACAGAGGAGTAAGGGTTCCCCGCTTGCATGCACAAGACTGAGTGGAGTAAACAGAACTTTTAATAGTAGCAAAACAGAGTGCAAAAGGCCAAACAGAAATAGCGCTGATCTAGCTAGTTAGTACAGAGCAAAGTTCCCCACAACCCACACCGCATAACAGAACATACAAGACTTAATGGCAAAACTGGCACTGATCAGTGGAATCAGTATCAACTAGGCTCCCAACCAACCCTAGAATACCTAGGGAGTGTCTTTCAGACCAGCTGTCCACTGATGCCATTTACTGGTCATCCACTCTATCCTATAGAACAGTTCCTTAGGTCTGCCCGCTGTTCACTACTCTGCCCAGCTCACCGCTGGCCCCTTTCACTATCTGCCAGCACTGCCCAGTGTCTGTTAGCTCTACCTGCTCTTCTTCAGAAATTTCAGCTTAGAAGAGTGAATTTCTTCTCAGCTCAGAGACTCTATCTTTCTTCTTTACAACAGCTCTTAAACATCCAGCAACATATAAATACCTATCACCCTTAACATATCAAAAGGCCTTACATGAGCCCTAGCCAGAACTATCATTTGACAGGAAGACTGAAATAAGATAGAAATCTCATCAGCATACTACTCCTTTTTACCCTCACCTTATGCTGAAATAGGCAGTTGCCTTTCTTTTGAGCCACTTTTTAAGTAAGGGTAGTTTTTACCCTTGAACTAATCCAGACAGATTTGAAACAAACAGAGTAGCAATTTACAAAAAGACAGCATTTTGTATTTCCCATCAGTAGAATTACAGATATTGACAAATTTGTGAGTAGATTGACCCCAAATACCATTACCCACTGTGCTTTGCACCCAATATGCAAATACCACACTAATATAGGACCTTACAGGACCCATGCAGATTAGTTGCTCCACTTCAGCAGCTGTTAGGGCACAGCTCCTAAGCCTGCCTTACACTCCATTTTAACTTTGTAACCCCATTTTGAATCCTCTGCTCTGTATGTTTGATGAAGCTTCATTTAGATTTAGGCGTGTGTACTTCAGCTGGATGTGTGACTAAGTTGTGTGAATGTGAGTGTGTGTGTGATGGGTTTAGTCCAGACACTATCCTGCCCTGATGCAGACTGCTAGCATCACCTTAATGGCTGAAGAATAAAAGAAGAATGGGGACAAATCCCCTAGAAGAGTCCCTCTAAGACAGAAAAGAACAAAAGTCCAAATTAAGTTCAATCAAGGACATGATGAAAGTCATGTCTGTAATTGTCTGATTCCCTGAGGCCACAGCAAGCTTTAGAGACTGAAAGGTATAAAAAGTTGGTTGAGGTGGGGTTAAAGTAAGGTAGAATGCACTGGAATGCCATTCTGGGCCCCCCCCCATTTTTGTAGGGCCAGCATTCCAGGGCCCCCAAAACTAGAGGAATGCACTGGAATGCAATGTTCTGGGGCCTTTAAAAACAGAATCAGCAGCTGGAACACAGCATTCTGGTGCATTCTGCCTACTACCCCTGTGAAGTTTGAAAAGGTCCCAGCCTGGGGGAAGTCTTCTGGCCAGCAGAGAGCTTTCCCCAGGCTGGGAGCTTTTAAAATTCCCTCCCCAATCCAGCTCTGACTGAGCATGCTTAGTTAAAGCTGGCTCAGGGTGGAATGAGCAGCCCATGGGGAGGGGACTCTGCTCTGGTGGCCAGGTAAGGGGCCCTAGGGGTGGGCCTAGGCTGGAGGAGGAGTGGGAGCCAGGCCTGCAGCAGCCGCTGGAGCTGGGAGCACACAGCCAAAGCTGCTTCAGCTCTGCAGGCCCCAGGGTGGCAAGCTGGGCCAGGGCTGGGGCCAGGGCCAGGACTGGGGCTGGAGCCAGGAGCACAGGGTTAAGGCTGTTCCGGCTTTGTAGTGCAGCCGCAAGGCGATAAGGTGGGCCAGGACTGGGGCTAGTGCAGGGGAACAGTGGGACAGACTCTT
>ML682007.1:38837889-38858363 GCA_007922195.1 Podocnemis expansa | reverse complement strand
CGTGGGGTCCCTTCCAACCCTATGATTCTATGATTCTATGATAAGGGAGGCATGGAGGGGGCATTTCAATAATGAAAATCCTTAATGAAGATACCTATATATCACTGTGAAAACATGACGCTGAGAGCTGTAGGGCACTGCAGCAGCAAGGGTGATGTTTCATGGGATTTCTTGAATAAACACTGTTTATGCTTTAGCCAAAGTGTGTTCTGTATCAATAAAGTGCCAAGTACAATGTGAGAATCCTTTTTTATTGCAAATTCATTAGTCACTGAGCATGCATACCTTTCATTGTGAGCCCCACTAAACGGTCTTAAAGCTGTGGTATGTTCAGGATTCATTCCCCCCCAATCTGAGAATGTATGTATGTGAGAGTGTAATGAGAAGGTCCTTGGCCTTAACAGAAATGCTTAGTGGGAGTCTTTGGGGAGTATATGATGAAATGTTGCTGTGCTTGAAGGGGTGGGGGTGGATGAGGCTTGTAGGTACTGTGCCTGGAGAGCAATCAGTGTCCTAAGGAGATCTTTTTGCTCATTAATAACATTAATCAATTGTTCCTTCTATTGTTATCTTCTCATAGAAGTTTGTATGCAAATCCTCTCTTAATTCATGTCCTCAGGCTCCCTCCTTGAAGCCTCATTCTACACAAGCAGGTCCTGCAACGTATCTACCTTGCTTCTCTTACGCCATTTTCTAATCTGCCTGAGGCGGTCTGCAGGAGTTGGCCACCAGACCCTCTAGGTCATTTCAGTAAGAAAAAAACAATGAATAAAGCACTTGTTCCTACATTCCTCAAAGAATGTGATGTAAGAGTTAGTAAGACACATTGCACTCTTGACCATCACATTGCATGCTGCAGTTGCCACATTAACCTGGAAACTGTAAATTCCAAACACGAGCCATGAGTGTTCCTTTAATCTTATTTCTGGGGTTCTAGTGAGGAGAATGTCTCCCGAGTAGTCCCTGACTACTTATTTGAGTAATAATTTTAATCCGTGGCCCCATTTTTCACAGGAGATGGCCATAGAAGCTGATATATTGCTCCTTAGAGTAACATGGCAAGACAGAATACATCTCCTCCATACTAATAGATGTAAGCCTGTCCTCTATGCTGCTGCTCATGTGCTGCCATGGTCCCCAGCAATGTGCTTTGCACCTGGAAAGGTAGAGTGTCCTTCTATGTGGGAAGAAACACACTTGCTCAGCCAAGGAACCTAATGAACAGCTAGAGGTACCTCCAGGAACATTTCAGTGAGCTCAGAGTGGAGGAAGTCAGGGGTATCTATGCATGCATTAATGCTTTGATAATAAGTGCAGATTAAATGCAGTGGATAGTGGCTAAGTAGATGCAGCAGTACCCACTCCAGCATATTGTCCTCCCCTCCTAATATTTTTGGCTGTAAAGCAGAAGACTTATTTCCCAAACAGAGCAGCATGGGCTGTACAAACACTTACCAGAGTTCCCCACAGCTTCTAGGCTGAATCACCAGAGGGGAGCGCCTACAACTGGTTGCATGCCTGCTGGGGGGGAGAGCAGGGCGGTTGGAGGGGTGTGATGAGCAGCTCCTTGCTCCCAATGTCTGCTGCACTGCTTCCTTCCTCTGGGTCATTCTCCATCTCAACTTTCTCATAACCTCCTTGTCTTGACTTCCTGCGGGATCCTGTTCCTGTTTGACAGAGATGTTGCTCCCCTGAAAAAGTGGTCAGGGCACCGACCCAGATCTGGATCCTGCTGTTGCTGGTTAGGCCAGTGGCAGCATGGCAGGTGGCCTGGGTCTGATCCATCCCCAACTGCTGCTGGCCAGCAGCCAGTGGTCCTGGCCTAAATCAGGACTCTGCCGCTGCTGGCCAATGGCAGGTGGCCCTGGCCCAATCCAGTCCCAGCCTGCTGGCCAGCAGCAGGCAGCTGTGGCCTGGATCCAGCTCCTGCCGCTGCTGAGACCAGGCCATAGACATGTAGGGGCTGGAGCCCTTTGGGCCCAGAGGCAGTAATGCCCCAGCTGCGCAGGCTTTGTCCCTTGGAGCCTTGGAAATGAATATGGGGTTCCTGCAGGGGATGACTTCCAGCTCCTTGTAAAATCAGCACTTTCTGATGCAGAGCCTGAACAGTGGTTTGCCTCCCTACCTTTGTGGTAGCTGAGCTGCAGTTCTTTTACTTTGACTCTGCACTGCAGCATGTCCCTGTTATACCCCTTCTCCAACATGGCATGAGAAATGTGGCCATAAGTGTTGAAATTTTACCTGCTGCCATGTAACTGTGCCTGCAAAGCAGACTCTCTCCAGATGCTGATCAGATCTTGAACTTCAGATGCATATCAGGTGCAAGCACTAGGAACAGGAAGTGACTACAAGAAAAAGTTCAAAACTTCCCAGGACTCTCAGTAGGGAAGAGATAGCAGCATCAGAGCAGTAGAATTCCAGAGAAACACCAGATCAGTTTCTCTTGGAATTATGGAACATTTCTGGAAGCTTGTTATCATGCAATAACTTTACAGATCTGTTCACACATGAATTACAGAGTGATAACTGTTATGGAATAGCCACTATTCCTCTCAGACATGTGGGTTTATTATTGCGCAATAAGAGACCACTTATAGCATAATAAGGGGAATTGTAGTGGATGGTGTGCTTGTTATAGCACAATAAGACGGCTTATCGTGCCATAACTCTCTAGGGTGTACAATGCCTGTGGCAGTAATGCAAGGCCTACAGGCTGAGGCCTGTAAGATTTCTGCTTAGCCATACTTTGCCTCAGGCTTAACAAAGCTAGACTTAACTATGTGACACAGGAATAATAGTACACAGATAAAGTGAAAAGGTTACCGTAAAGAAGGTGTCAATAGGTGATGTCTGGGAGAATGTGCACAATGTGCCTGTTAGAGCACAAGCCATCTGATTGTAAAATCATAGAAGGGTCTGCTCTTACCACATGTTACCATGGGAACATGTTTACAAAGATAATAATGAGATACTAATAAGAATAAGGGGAACTGGGATGCCAATCTATAAGAGGCAGGACACCCCAATATTTTTGCAGTGTGAAAGTACAGAAAAAAATAAAGATTGAACCCTCATGTGTATCATAAAATGTAGGCATAACACAGGATAAAAAGGGCTCTCTGGCATGGATCAGGTGGGAAGACCCCAGTAGGAATCACTCCTCTAGCCATGACCACCTGTTGAGAAATCTATGAAATTCTATGATATCTTTGGGGATATAAGTATGAATGCAGCACTGGCTATTGTATGGGCTCATCCAGGCTTGGATAGTCATTTGTGATTGTACTCTTAATAATCTGCTTAGTAAAATTTATAATAAAGACAAAGCTGCTTATGTGTAACAGTATTTGTTGTCTGTCTTCATCCTTTGTGGCTTACTAGGCTATGGAAACATTGGGGGGCTTGGAAAGTTAACTTAACAAGGTCAACTTTAAATTGACCTTGATAAGCCAATTTCAGGGAATGTCTGCACTGGACACAGTGCAGCAGACATACTTGGGGGGTGTCTTACCACCGGTCCTGATTAGGCACCCAGAGCTCAATCAGCTCCAGGGGCCCAGTCCAGCCCAAGCTGTGGCTGGGAAGCTTCAGGGAGCCAGATTTGGCTCCCAGCCACTTGCAGCAGGCTTCAGGGTTGGGAGCTGACTCCTGCCACCCACGGAGAGGGGCTGGGAGCCCAATCTGTCTCCAAGCACTGCTCTGTTGGCAGCGGCACCGGCAGCTGATGCCTGCAGCCTGCAGGGAGGGGCTAGAAGCTTGATATGACTCTCAGCCCCTCTCGGTGGGTGGTGGGTGCAGCAAACTGCCTCCTGTCTGCCTCTTGCAAGTGACCAGGGGTGCACAGACCAGCTCCTGCCTAGTCACTTGCAAACAGCCAGGAGCATACAATGCTGGCTCCTGCCTGGCCACTTTGCAAGCAGCCAGGGGTGTCACTCTGGGTTTAGGGGACTGCATGTGATTATCTTGCATATTAATATTTCATATTTGCAATAATCCATATGTGACATGTTTGGTACTAATAGGAAGGTTGTAATCTGCTAGGAATGATTATGTGTTTTATATGTAGGTGTCAAATCTGTATTAGAAATTAGGAATATATTTTGGTCTATTTACGTTTCAAGTTATTGGATTCCAAGGTGTACCCAGACGGCGTGGCTGTAAAACCACTGTCCTCTTAATGGCCCATTAAAGAAGCTTTCCAGCTACAGTGGGCCTAGGAAGAAACCTGTTCAATGAGTCACCCAGACTGGCCATGTGACTCAACTCCATTTTGATTTGGTGAGGACTCAGAGTGTGGGGAAAGCCAGAGGTGATAAAAGGCACTGTCCTCATGTCCATTTTGTCTTCAGTCTGTCTGCAATTAACACCCACCTCTGGAACTACTCTGCTGCCACTGAACAAAGGACTAAAACTCACCTAGCTCCTGGGTGTATACCAGAGGAATTAGACTAAACTGCAAACTGCAAATTCTTCAAGGACTTGCTTTCTATGGATTCTAAATCATTTGTGTGCAAGTGATTCATTTTGACCCTTTAGCATCTCTCATATTTTGCTTCTTTTCTTCTTATATTAAACCTTTAGCTGTCATTACTAAAGAATTGGGTGGCAGCATGGCATTTTCGGTAAGATCCAAGCCTATATTGCTCTATGTGATGTGGCTGGCCCTTTGGGGTCAGGAGAACTTATTTCTTTAAGAAATCCAGTGATTAACAAATTGCTTAAGTCAACTTAATAATTTCTAAATATAGACAGAGCTCAGCTTAAGTTGACTAAAAGGGCTTTAAGTCAACTTAAGCCCATAGTGCAGACATACCGCTAGAGCAGGGGTCAGTAACCCAAAAGATAAAAAGAGCCATTTTTAAAAATTCCTTCAATAACCATATGGTTTGAGAGCCACAAGGGGTGTTGCCTGCTAGTTAAGAAACTAAATAATAGAACAGAGATGCATAGTGATTTTTAATAACAAAAAATGGTTTGCTGATGCAAACAAAATTTGCATATACATTTTAACCATATATGATGTGTTTTAATGACAGTTTGCTTTCTACAACAGAGGTTTTTAGATCTTTACTGAAAAATCGACTGATGACAAATTGCAGAATGAAGGCTTCATTGAAGTAAATCATCAGTTTGAAGTTACTTTTAGTCAACATTTAGCAATAAAGGTGAGCTCTAATTTTTGGGAGGGAACAGGGGAGAAGTGAGGAAGAACAATGGCCTTCAGTACTGGAAAAAATACAAAATGTCATGGTCCTACACACAAAGTACTCACTTCATTTTAGCTTTGTCAATGTAAGTCATACTTTAATATTCAGTGTTATATACACTGATTTTCAAAGAAACTTGAGGCCCCTCTCAACCAAAAAGTAATTAAAATATATTACTTATTTGATATAAAGAGGTCTTTTGGTACACAGAGAACGGAAACAAAGCATTTGGCCATAACTCCAGTGTCCTGTCTCTGCCTTGGCCCAAAAGCAGATATACAAGAGAAGGATGTCAGCAACACAACAGGACACAGATGTGGGGCAACCTCCTCAAACAACCTCCAATAGGTACAAATTTGATCAATCTTTGAAGCCTGGAAGTTGAACATCCTCGCTTTAACAAATTCTTCTAGCATGAACTATAACCCCTTTCTATATTGTTACCCATAAGTGTCCAATTTCATTAGACGCTTGCTCAAAAATTCTATCACTAAATAAGCAAGGAGTCTTGTGGCACTTAAAGACTAACAGATTTATTTATTGCATGAGCTATCATGGGAGAATACCCCACTTTCGCAGAATCTTTGAAGAGGTAAGTTCTCCCTCCCATGATAGCTCATGTGATAAATAAATCTGTTAGTCTTTAAGTGCCACAAGACTCCTTGCTTTTTTCGCTTTACTAGTCTAACGCGGCTGCCCCTCTGGAACTATCACTAAATAGAAATATTTGAGCCATACTTTTCATTAAGTACTCTTCCTTTATACAGCTTCCCTTTAAAATCAAACAAACTGTGTTCAGGCAACACTGCCTTGTTTTTTATTTCTTCTTAGGTCACTTTCAATTTTCTCCACCACAACTCTTCTTCCCTAACACAAGCTGAGTACACCGTCAGAGCCAAGAGAAACCTTACAATAAAGGAACACATTGCCCAAAGAATATTTTGAAGTTCAATAATAGTACAAAAATAGTAATTTAAGACTATGAATAAAAGTGAGCCTGAGAAATAAAATTAATATTCTTCATTAAAAGGATATTTATCCTTTCCCATAATAGTTCTGTGATAGCCTTCAACAAAATTTATAGACTTCTTCAAGGTAGTACACTACTTTCTCTGATTTCCAATTCCAAAGAATTAAAGGTTTGGATTCCATAGAACTCTGGCAACCAGACTAGCATTTAAAAATCTTCCCCAAAACAAACAGGGCACTAATATTTGCAACTAATAGTGTGGGTTTTTTGTCTGTAGTAACAGGAGGGCAAAGGGGTGGGGGCAGGGGAGGTAACCCTTTTCCAGTTTCTCAGCCTTACTGCTTCAGCTTCTGCAGCAGGAGTTGCGGACAGTAGCCCCCACTCCAGCAGGTTACATCTATTCTAGACCTTAGACTGCCTGCAACCCCACAAGTCCCCCAGCTGCCTCTTTGCTCTCCACCTTCCTTTACCTACTACAGTGCAGAATCCCTCTGAGACATTTCCAGCCAGGTAGATTAGGGAATTTAGAAGCCCTCACTGCAGCTAGGTTGGAGGCAGCACAACCCTCCCATTTTAAGCAACCCATTCCAGGGAATCCAGGCTAGCCATTAGTGCACACCTATGTTGGCCCCATGAATTCCTCATCTCCCTTAATTACCAAGTTGCTATTGAGGGAATCCCTCCTCCCCTCTCCTGCTGCCTGGGGAGAGCCATAAACACACAGAGGATATTCTCAGACACATCAGCAGCACCTTCCTTGCCCCCTGCACTGTGGGTCTGTATGCCACTGGGCTGCACCTGGCTCCTGGCAGCCACCCCTGCTCCTCCGGCCTATGCCCACCTGCAGAAACCCTCCCTCACCCAGCACAGCACTTACCTGTACTTAAGCAGGTGTGTCTCCAGCTGTGAACTGCCTCCTCTGAGGGCAGGGCAGGATATTTAAATGGACCCTCCCCCTTGGCCGCAGGCCTCAGCTAGAGAGCCACAAAGCATTGCTAAAGAGCCGATATTGGCTCACTGAGCCTATCTTGCTGATCCCTGCCATGCCTCAGAGATCTCTGAATGATGTTCCTGTGGGTACTCCACTTTAGGTGTCATCACTTCCTGTGTCCTTGATCAAAAGTCTTTGTAGAAGTACTCATCTGGGTCAAGCATGTACAGTTCCCATCTTGCAGAGCCACTGGGCCCTTTTCTGATGTGCACAACCCAACCCCCTCAGTTCCTTCTCAACCATCGCTGGTCCAAGACAGAGCAAACTCAGCAGCTATGAATCTAATCTGTCATTCCACAAAGATATTTTAAAACATTTAAATTAAAACACAATTATCTTAGATTCATTAATATTTGATCTTATCTATCTTCCTAAACTCTTTTTTTTTAGGCATTCTCCTCTCTTTCCACCAAGTAGATAGAGTAGAAGAAATTGAATTACAGTGATGCCAGGTGCATGAGAATTTAAAAGATGTACCTTATGTTGGGACATTATCTCAGCATCTAGCAGCCATTTTCAATATGTCCACTGCCTGGGAAAAATACATGTGCCACAGAAGTGTATGCATTGTAAAAATCTTAAGTCCTGGGCAAGGAGAGACAGGGATCAGCAGATGCAGATCAGGGGCCACAGGGCCCCTGGAACTCCCCAGCTGTTGGCCACTCTTAACCAGTTAACCCCCACCAGTGGGCCTCTCCCCCACCAGCAGATCAGCACTGTGTGGGGGGGCAGGCCAGAACCCAGCTGCAGCCTGGCCTGCTGGAAGGCTGCACCACATACTGGACAAGCTAGTCAGCCCTGCCATCCATGGGGGACAAACAGCCAGGCTGCAGCTGGCCCGCCCCACCCCGGTGTGGACTGGCCTACTCAGAGGTGGGATGGCAGCTCAGAGCCTGGTTTATGGGCTGGACCACCCTGCCCCTCAGGGCAGACTGGTCAGCCCAGGGGTGGGACAGGAGCACAGTGCAGAGCTGGCCTCTGGGCCGGCCCACCCCACTCGCCAGTGCCAGCAGGGAAGAAGACCCCCCCAACATCATGGTGGGGGCCTGGTCATGGGCTCTGTTGGCCCATGCGGTAGTCCACCTCTGAGGATCAGAGGCTGAAGCTCATCTTGATATAGAAATCCCTTAGACCCACCCTGACAGGGGCCAGATAACCCTTCTTCAGAAAAAGCAGAAAAAACTTCCAGGAATAGAGCCTCCATGTCTCCAACCAGAACTCAAGTAAAGAAAAGGAATTTGCACAAAAGGCTCTCAGCAGTCCCTTTGCCTAGTACCAATGAGGCAACTGGTTCATCACTTACAAAGCTAGGAAGTGGCACCTAAAGACTTGAAATGTCCTGGTGCAAAGTTGAGAGACAAAGACAAACTGTCCTCTTCCAGCATGGCTACAAAGAAATGCATGATACAGGTGATGGAGACAAATGAGGAGCAGGAAACTTCTTCACCCAGGCATGATTCTTCAACTTCTCCAGATGAAGTCATAATCCACCCCCACTCACATCAGCAGAATATTCCAAACATTTACATGACTTCTTCAATAGAGTTGCACGAAATCTCCCATGAGATTATGGAATCCCATCATAAACTGCTGAAGATCCTTTACCCTACAACATCAACAAAAATCACACTAGCCATAGACAAAGCAGTTATGGAGCCAGTCAACAACATCTGGCAAACACCATCTACCATCTCACCTACTAACAAAAGAAGTGCAGAAGGACTATATTCCTGCAATAGGGATGGAATTTTTCTTTACACATTGACCCCCAAGCTCCCTAGTCATTGACACAGTGAACCAGGGTCTAAGAACACCAATTACAAATCAATACCACAAGACAAAGACTGGAAGATACTGGACACATTAGTCAGAAAAATTTCATCATTACCATTACTAATAAGAGTGTCCAATTATGCAGCTCTACTTTCTAATTATGATCATATCACAGAAGAACTGGTCATAGGGGACAACCTTGATTTGAGTGATCACAAGCTAATTCAGTTCAAATTAAGTGACATTGCAGAGTTTTAACATTGCATTAATTAATCATTACCCATTTTCCACAACATAATACGGTAATGACAGTTACATTAATACATTTTCTTCATGTCCTCCTTTTCATGTTTTGGTATCTGGTAAATCTAGTTAGAAGAGACAATGAGGAGGGGGAGGCAAAGATATCAACCAGCCATTCTCACCACCACCCTGTCCATGATCCTAGGCCCCAGCTACAGGCTAACCAATCACCAGGGGTATGTCTACACTTAGACTTGCAGTTTGAATTCAGCCATACTAGGCCGGGGGGGGGGGGGCAGTGGGGTTTCTGTCCCCTCACTGGGGACAGGGACTCCAGTCCCCCCTCCAGCCCTGCTGGCCGTGTGCAGGGAAGGCACCCCCATATGCAGCTTCTCCTTGACTGGTGATGCACGGGGAAGGTACCAGGAGCTGCACAGGGGGTGCCTTCTCTGCATGGCTGCCTGGGCAGAAGCCACATGGGGGGGTGTGCCTTCCCTGCAGGGGGGCTCCTGTCGTGCTGGGATCCCTTCTTCCCCCACTCGCCAGGATTCCCCTGGCCCCGTGCTGACAGTGCAGCCCAGGTGGGGGAAAAGGGATTGCCCCAGCCTGTGCTGACAGCATGGGGCAGGGGAATCCCTTCTCCCCTGCCCCCACTGTGCTGGGGGTGGTGGTGCCCTGCCCCCAGGGAGCCCTGGTGGTGGAACATCCCCTGCCGGTCTCCTGCCTCGCGAGCCTAGCATGAGGAAAAATATCCCCTGCCCAGCTCTAGCTGCAAGGGGGGGGCTAGAGCTGGGCAGGGGATGCTTTTCCCTGTACTGGGCTCAGAGTGCTGGAGTCTGGCAGGGGATTGGGTGATGGCATGGCCCTTCTAGGGAGCCATGTTGCTACACCTCCCTTGGTGCCCCTCCTCTAATTCAAATTAGCAAGTCTAGTTCACGGACATGCTAATTCAAATTGGATTTTCTTGTGTGACCATTTCAATTTGAATTGACTACATTTGAACTAATAATTTTGAATTGACATGGTAAGTGTAGACACAACCAACTCCCAGTGGCCAGCTACAAAACTGGGGAAGGGTCTGCAGTAGCAGTGGTGACCCTGGCTGGCCAGGTAGTAGTGATATGCTTGTGGGGGCGGGGGGGGGAGGGGTGGGTGCCAGGCTCTGTGCGGGTGACTTGTCCTTCTCAGGAGGTGCTGATGGTTGCTAATCAGCATCTCTAAGGTTGAGGGGGTGATGCTGCCCCCTCAGAGTCAGTGCCAAGCTGCAGGGGCAAAGGTTGGGACTGTGCACTGGGTATATGCAGAGGTGCAGATGAGCTAAGCTTGCAGATATAACCCCGCCTCTCCCTGGGTAGCTGGGGGATGGTACTGGGACTCCTTCAGCCCGGTCCTGGGAGTGTAAGGTGTGGGTGAGGTGCAAATGTAGGAAACCCTTAGGATGCCACTGCCAGGCAGAGCTGGGGAAGTCCCTCAATGTGGGAGTCTTGAGCCAAATGGGGGCAAAAGCCCCAAATGAGTGGAGAAAGTAGGGGAAGATGCTTGTGCCCACCCTAGCCTGGCCCCAACTAAAGCTAGGCATAGAGGAGGCAAAAAGTCCTGCAACTGCCATCTGCTAGTTGGGGAAACCATGTGGGTTGCTGGGAGAATGTTGCTAGAAAATTGACCACTGGCCCTAACAGCAGCTGAGAGAGGAGAGACAAGTCATATGCAGATTTGATATCATTGTCTTTGGGTAAATAGGAATTTGTGGTTCTTTTCTCATTACAGCAGATGACTTTTTTCTTTACTTCACCTTACTCTAATATTCTGTTCTCCACTGTTTGAATCCAAGCAGCTGCTTTGATTTGCTATAAGAGCATGACCTTATCCTGTGACTTACTCTTCTCTGCAATTATGTTTCTTCCATTCTTTAAGTTCTCCATGTTCAAGCATCTGATGAAGTTGGATTTTTCTCCCATGAAAGCTCATGCAATATATAAATTTCTTAGTCTTTAAGTGCAGGGCTGGCTCAAGGGGTTGTGGCGCCCCAAGCCAAATTCTGATTTGGCCTCCCATCCCCCATCTCGTTCATGGAGGTTGAAAACAGTTTTCCAAACTGCATAAAATCTCCAGCGCCTGCCTGCAGAGGGATTTAAAGTGCACTCTGCCTACATGACTTAAGCTGCAGGCTGACTAACAGTGCCTGAGCTGCTAGGAAAGAGTTGAAAAGGTGGCAGCCAGCCTGCTTATCAGGCAGGCTTGGTGCCCCTGAGAACTATCACTTGAGTCCATGCTGTCTCTTGCCTCACAGTAGAGCCGGCCCTGTTCAAGCGTGCCACAATACCTTTTTGGTTCCCTCCTGTCATTGCTGTGTAGCTAGGTAAACCATGTGAGAGGTGGGGGTGATGCTGACTCGCCCCCCCCCCAGCACCAACAGAGTGAAGCAGTCATGGAAGAGCATAAGATCTGGCTCCAGGAACCCCTCACTGAGGCAGCCGTGATGGGGGGGCCAGGATGCAGTAGTCCCCTGCTTTAGTCCATTGCACTCCATGCCCTGTCAAGGAACAGAACCCAAGAGTCCTTACCTGCAGCTTGGGTTTGTGGGGACTGCTTTTCTGCTACCTTGGTCCTTGTACCGGCACTTATACACTCCTGCCAGGGACTGAAGCAGTGGTGTCTGTCAAGGCTGTTTCCCCACTCTTGCACTCTGAGTGCAGAAGGTGGGGGCCTGCAACAGGCCTTAAAACCCAATCTTAAAACTCTCCAAGGTCTCCAACTCCTGGCCTTGGAGTAGTATCGCTGCCACCACCCAAATGCAAAAAACCTCTTGGAAACCCAGGAGGGCGCACTTGGGAATTCCTTCCTGTGAGGTACTTGCAAACACTTTTATTCCTGCCTCAGGAAAGTGACTGAACTCCAGCAGCAATATGAGCTGGAACTGGAACACAGTCCCCTTTAGTAGCTGGCTGTGCAGTCTGAGGCACATGTACACAAACCTCATGCCCTTCAGGACACAGAACCAGGGCTTACTTAAAAGGTAAAATCTTTAATTCAAAAAGAACAGATTAAAAAAAACCCACAAGAGAGTTGTTTCTCTGGGATTTAACTTAGGTAGTTATGGGGAGGGGGGAGGGGGTACATGTGCTCAGCACAGAGAAATCCAAAAACAAAGAAAATACCCTGACCTCGTCTAAATAAACATTCCCTGTTCTACTCACGCCTAGTCAGTAACAAGCAACTTAATTTTGGTAAGGATGTTGCTGGATTCTTCCTCAGGCCCCTCTGGCCTCCTGATCCTCCCAGGAGCTCTGCTGCATCCAAACAGGAACAGGCAAGCCTGCTGCTCCAATTCAAATACCTGCACTTTGTTCCTATTGGCTGTCCTGGAACTCACTGACCAGAGTGTTAACCCCTGCCTCCCCAAGGGTTACTACGTGCCCCCCAAATCACAGACGGTGCTGGGCAGCCTGGTGTGGGCTGGACCCTCACAGGCTGTGATTTCTTCCTGGGACTAGGGAAGAACAGGGTTAATACAGTACAATGTACACATGCAAAATTCACTACCGGTCACATGATCTCAACCGGGCTTCACTGTCGGTCTGGGCCCTCTCCATTCCAACTGCTTTATCTGTGGTGTCCCTCTTCCCAGTTGAGGGGTGCACCCAGGCTGCTGATAGTATAGACCTTTCTTTCTTGTCCATCCCAGACCTGGCTGACTTGGGCATTCTTGCTGTCACCCTCTGTAACCTGAGGGGGCAATGTCTCTTCATATGGCCCTGTTCCTGGCACCAGATACCTCTCCTGTTTCCTCCAGGCCACAGGTGTCTCTGGCTCAGTCTCTACCCTAGGACTTACCCTGTCTTTCTGGGCCAGGCACTCTCCCCTGAAGTACCCTCTGGCCCCACAAGTCCAGCAAGTCCCTCCCCACCCTGTTACCCGCACAGGAGTGGTTTTCAGGGGGTCCTCTCCACAAGTCTTTGGTCATGTTCACCCCAGCATGACCACTATGATGGTCCTGGGCTAAGCTCAAGAGTCTTCCCCTGTACTTAGTTAGAACTACCAACTGTCTCTGAGGATGCCAGTCCTTCTTGTGCCCACCCAAGAGAGTCTCTTTGTATAAAAATCCTCTTTCGACACCAAGCATGGACCTATTTGAAGAGCTGAGAGGTGATGGGCCACTCCGTGCCAACCTCCAAGCTCCCTTGAGGCTCTCATTTGCCTCCTGCTTGGCTTGGAACTGCTCCCTTGATGCTGTGGACCTCAGTTCCTCTCTGGGTTGTGGACTCTGGCTCAGTCCCTCTGGAAGTGATACAGATGAGGTGGGTGCCTCTCCTGGTTGTGAAACACTCTCTGCTGGTGCATGGGGTTGTGTTGCAGACTCCAGGACAGCCTTTCGTGAAGGGCTACCTGCTGCTGCAAATGCAGGTCTGGTGGCACCCATGAATGCTGGCTTCCGTGACTCTGAAGGGGTAGCAAGCGCTGGGTCTGCTTCTTGTTCCAGCTGGGTATCAAGGGCTGCCTCTACTGCTGCTGTTGTAGATGCTGGGTGGGGGTCTGGGTCTGGCACCTCTGTTTGGGTCTCTGGTCCTCTAGCATCTGGGAACACGGACTGGACCCTGGTAGAAGGCTCAGTAACAGGGTTAGATGGGGAGACCTGCTTAGCCCGGCTATGGGTGATGGTGCCCATCCTTTTGGCTAGCCTCACATGGTTTGCTAAGTCCTCTCCTACCAACATGGGAATGGGATAATCATTGTAGACTGCAAAAGTCCAGGTCCCTGACCAACCTTTGTACTGCACACGCAGCTCTGCAGTAGGCAGGTCAAAACAGTTTGCTTTGAAGGGTTGCACAGTTATTTGAGCTTTTACATTGATGCATTTGGGGTCTACTAAGGATTGGTGGATAGCTGACATGTGTTCCAGTGTCTCTCCACACAACAACAACTTCCTTCCCACCCACACTCATGATCTCCCTTTTCTCTGGGGGTATCTGTGAGGCATCTGGGCCTGCAGGTACATGGTGTAACCCCTCTGCAAGAAACTACACTGTTCGTGCTCTTGGGGCAGTTTGCCTTCACATGCCCCAGCTCGTTATATTTAAAACTCTGCCCAGCTGGCTGGTCACTGGTGTGAGGTTTGTTGCTGGAAAATGGGGTTGTGGGGTGAGAAGGTGCCTGAGGCTTCCCTTGTGGTGAAGTGGGTTCCTCCCTGTGAGGTAGGCCCTTGGGTTGTCCCTGTTGTTGATATTCTGTCTCTGGACACCCTTCCTGTGACCCCCAAAAACTGCTACCAGTTCAGGTCCTCTCCATCACTTCCACCCATCTAGCTCTAATCTCCCCTGCTTCTGATATGGATTTGGGCTTCCCATCCAGGATATATCTTTGTATTTCTTCAAGGACACCCTCTAGGAACTGTTCCAGCCTTATTAGGAGAGAGAGCTCCTCTGCTGTTTTAGCTTGTGCCCCTGCTACCCAGGCATTCCAATTTTTATCAATTTGGTAGGCATGTTGGGTGAAAGCCACACCTGGCTTCCAACTTAGGGCTCTGAACTGGTGACGGGCATGTTCAGGAGTGAGCCCCATCCTAATCCTGGCCCTTTGTTTAAAAGCTCATAATTGTTCATAGTTTCTCTTGGCATTTCAGCTGCTACTTCTGGCCTCAACTCCACCATATAGTGGTCTGTGGAGATGCTATACCCAAGGCAGGCTCTTTCAAAATTTTCTAGGAAGGCCTCTGCATCATCTCCTACCTGGTACACTGGGTATTTCTTGGGTTGGACAGCATAAGCCAGGATAAGAACGGCAGTAGAAGAAGCCAGTGTAGCTGCAGCGCCCAGTTTCTCATCTTTCTCCAGCTCAAAGTGCCACTGCTTTTCCTTCTCCTCTGCTTCTATATGCCTCATCTCTAGGAAGAGCTCCATCTCAATCTTAGTTAGAGATCTTCTTGTCTTAAAGACATCCTCCCAGCTTGGCCCTCATGGTGCAGAAGGGACATGGCTGCTCCTATCCATTACTGCCTCCATGGACTTATTACCCCTTCCTCATCCCCACTCCACATGTTGGAGTTGGACTTTTGGGACTGATCTGGGTTTGGTGTCTCCATAGCTCCTCTGCCCCACTGCAAATGCATTCACTGTGCTGCTTTCCTGACCTACTCTGGCCTAGCTATCCCATTGCCATGAAAGCTAGAAAAAAACCAATAACTGTTTGTTTTGGACTCCCTGACTTTGCCAGTTAAACACCTTGCATGCCTTTTCCCCCAGGCAGCAAAATAAAAATAATAATAATAAAAAAAAACAAAAAGCAAGACAAGAAGGTGAAGAAAAAACATACATTCTCCCAATATGTCCACTACCCAACAATAAAAAAAACAATGTGTCCTTTAAAAAATCCCGAGGCTTGTGCTTCTGGTTCAAAAAAGTCCACACCGCTATGCCACCATGTCGGGGCTGTTTCCACACTCTGGCATTCTGACTGCAGAAGGTGGGGGCCTGCAACAGGCCTTAAAACCTGATCTTAAAACTCTCCAAGGCCTCCAATTCCTGGCCTTGGAGTAGTATCACTGCCACCACCCAAATGCAAAAAACCTCTTGAAAACACAGGAAGGCCCACTTGGGAATTCCTTCCTGTGAGGTACTTGCAAACACTTTTATTCCTCCTTTAGGAAAGTGACTGAACTTCAGCAGCAATATGAGCTGGAACTGGAACAGAGTCCTCTTTAGTAGCTGGCTGTGCAGTCTGAGGCACATGTACACAAACCTCATGCCCTTCAAGACACAGAACCAGAGCTAACTTAAAAAGGTAAAATCTTTAATTCAAAAAGAATAGATTAAAAACACAGAGAGTTGCTTCTCTGGGATTTAACTTAGGTAGTTACAGGGGAGGGGGAGGGGGTACATGTGCTCAGCACAGAGAAATCCAAAAGCAAAGAAAATACCCTGACCTTGTCTAAATAAACATTCCCTGTTTTACTCATGCCTAGTCAGTAACAAACTTAACTTACCTTTGGTAAGGATGTTGCTGGATTCTTTCTCAGGCCCCACTGGCTTCCTCCTGATACTCCCAGGAGCTCTGCTGCATCCAAACAAGAACAGGGAAGCCTGCTGTTCCAATTAAAAAAACCTGCACTTGTTCCTATTGGCTGTCCTGGGACTCACTGACCAGAGTGTTTAACCACTTCCTCCCCAAGGGTTACTACGGTGTCAGTGTTTAAGGGGACTGATAGCCCCTTACTGAGACTGAATGGGCCTTTTGATTGGCCAATCCCACCTCGAAGCAGGACTCCGAAACAGACAGCCCACGGCCAGCAGGAGAGGCCAGTGTCCCAGGATGGCCTGATTGATTGAAAGTGCTCCCCCGCCCTTGAGCTGAAATTGCAGGCTGGACATGCCTGGGCAAGCCAGTGTAAATGTGTGTGTGGGGCTGAGCTAAGGAGGAAGCACTAAGCAGCCAGTAGCTGGGAGCCAGAGGACCCAGGAAGGGAGGCCCGGCTGAGTTGATTTCTGCAGAGCAGACCCACAGCAGCTGGACCAGCAGAGAGCCAAGCAGAGCTGGAGCTGGAGTTGTCTGGAGCTGGGTGCAGGAGGCCAGAGAAGGAGCCAAGGGGCTGAGCTGACCTCTGCAGACAGCAGGAGGACCAGAGGAGCCTGAGGAGCACCCCAGAGAGCCACACGGAACCCAAGCAGTGGCTGGGAGCCAGAGCTGCAGCCATCTGGAGCTAGGTGTGGTGAGCAGCTGGGGAACAATGAAGGGGGGCTGATGCTGGGAAGAAGGGCTCTGCCTCTGGAGCTTGGGGACGTGTGGCCACAGCCAGAGCCTGCATCTGGCCCCCTGGATCATCCAGTCGCAGCCAGGCCTGGGCCGAGGGCTTGCAATGTGGAGAACAGATTGTGAGACTGTGCCTGAGGCCCCAGAGACTCTGTTTGTAGTGCCCCCATGCCAGGTGGTGGCACTGGGGGGTTTATTGTTCACCTTTTTCCACTTTTTTCTATTTTCTTATTGGGTTACTCTTTTTATTTCTGTATGCTTAAATAAATTGTATATAGTGTATATAGTAACTGGTGGGCCAGAAGAGTGGTCAGTGTGGTCAGCACCCCAGAGTGGGGACACCCTAGCCCTGTCCTGAGAGACCATGATAAGAGTGGGGGTTGAGCCCCCAGAAATTCTGGGGCCCAGCCTTGTCGAGGTTACAGAGACTCCTCCAAATGGGAGATTGGGAAGTGAGCCTTTGAGGTCAGGCAGGCTTTGGGTAAAGGAAGTGGGAGCGGGGACTCAGATCCTTTTGCTACCCACCTTCACCGGGGTGGTATACAAAGTCTGGGAAGTTCCCCACAAGAGCGGGTCCATCCCCCCAGTTACAAATGGACACTGCCTTATGGGTCCCATGCCCTGTATCTTTTAGATAGTACCTCAAGCTTGAAGGAGAATCCTGCACCACTCCCCCTTCCTCTGTTGTTTCTGTGCCAACACCAACCTCTCCCAGGGTGGGCCAGCAGGAGCCACTCCATCCCCAGGAGTGGGGGAAGGGCAGGGCTGGCCATTCTGGCAGCCACTCTGTCCCCAGCAGGGGGGTAGACCAATGTGAGGTTGTCCCTTGGGGGTAGGCTGGTGTTCTGGGGTACCACAATGACCAGTAGTGCACAGGCCAGTGCAACAAGGTGGACTCAGTCCTAACCAGGAACTGGGACTGGCCAGCCTGGTGCTGGGGCAGGCTGGCATTGTAGTATGGCATGGACTGGCACCTTGGCAGTACTCTGGGGGGGGGTACGTATTTATTTTGGCAGGCAGCAGGGTCCCTCTTAACCTGGGTATTGGGCTGCAGCCCTGCCTTAATTTGTCCAGCATGGGGTTTAGGGGCTGTAGCCCAGGGCCTAAGGCTAATGGAGGCCCCACTAGCCCAGGGTATTGCAGGCCTGTGCCTGCACCCTTGGGCCCAGAATCAGACACTGCTCTGCTGGAGCCACTGTGGTGTGCTGTCTAACAATACCAGCCTGCCCCTAAGCAGCTGCCCTGCCCTGCCCCACCCCCTGCTGGGGACAGAGCCTGCTGTGCCCCAAATATTTTTTTAATTAGCAAGTGCCCCTGTACTTATCCAAGAGCAGAGAGAGATGAAAAGGCCTTCTGCACTAGACAGTCTCCTAACCCTCTCCCTTCAAATCCCTTGGAGTTTGAGGAGTTATGGATGCAAAGGCTACCTAGCAAATGAGGTCTGTATGAGCTCAAAAAAGATAGCGAAGAACAGTGAAGTGGTCCTTCAGAGTTGTAAAACAATGATAGCTGATGCCTTTGAGTCAAAAAGGTTGGGAACCACTGGTCTAAGAAATTCTTGGTCCTGCCATACATATAGGGGTCTGAACTAGACAAACTTGTCAGGTCTCTTCCAGTCCTATGATTTTATGGATCTGTGACAGGGCTGGCTAAGGGGCTTTGGTGCCCTGAGCCATCTTGTAGTTTTGCACCCCTACCCATGGTGTGTGTGTGGGGGGATGGAACCCAGGCTGTGCTCCAGGCTGGCTCACCCCCCCCCACGGTGGGGAACAGCCAGCTCAGGGGCAGAGCAGGCCAGTCCAGAGGATGGTCTCCACTCTCTTGCCCAAGCCCTGGGCCCCCTGTTTCTCCCTGGGGGGGGAGGGGGGACAGACTGGTCCAGAAGTAGGGTGAGAGAATGCAGCACACCCCATGGACTGGCCTGCTCCACCGCCAGGGGAGGGAGCAGGGGGGTACAGCTTTTGATTCAGTCCAGGCTGCACCTATGTAAATGAAGCCCTGAACCAGAGCCTCATTTACTTATCAGTTGAGCCGGCTCTGATTTGTGAAAAATATAAATTTTGGCAATTTAAAAACTTATTTTAGGTACTGTGACAGGGTCAGTCTGGAGAACTTCTGGAGAGTACTAGAAGGCCAATATATCAGCAGCAGGCTCAGCAAGTCCCTTTTCCCCTGGTAGGTGAACAGTGGTTACTCCAGGGTAATTAGTGCACCTGGTGCTAATTAAGGCCCCGCCCAGGACTTGTTAAAAAAAGTCTACACTCCAGTGAAAGGGTGTCACTGGAGTGTAAGGAGAGTTAGCAGATTGTGTGAGAGAAGGTAAGTTATTGTTAGAAGTCTGGAGGACTTAGACGAAGGTATGGAATGCTGGTCAAGAAGAACCCTGCATAAAGACTATGGGAGAGGAAAATCCCTTTAGCAGAGAAGGGGAGAGGAGAACAAAGGATCTTTCCTGGGCCTGGAGGGTTGAGGGTAGGAGTTAAAGTATAATTTGGTGGGACCTAGAACCCTCTCACATAGGTGAGCCCCCTCCTGCATGTCTAAGCCCCTCTCTTGCACCCCATCTCCTGCCTCCAATGCCTCCCTAGCTCAGGCACACCCAATACCCACCCCACCCAGAGTGAGCTGGGCCACCTCAGTACTTACTGGTAGCTGTGCACTGGGCTGGAAAACAAAGCAGCCTGTGGGCTGTACTTGGAGGCTTCTGCCTCTAAGCACAGTCTGCTTATGCACAAGGGAGCCAAGCACCCCACCTCCACTCTCCCCCTCCTTGCCAGAATGCTGCAGAATGTCATTCTGGGGGCTGCTATTTTTAGGGTCCAGTGTCTGGGCCCTTACAAATAGAGAATGGAACCTGAAAGTTGCATTCTGGGGCCCCTTAGTCTTAAATGGTGGCCCCTGGAACACAGCATTCCAGTTCCATTTTCTATTTTTAGGGTGCCTGGAATGCTGAGCCCTAAAAATAAACAGTGTCTATTCTACCGCTAGTAGCAAGTGCTGGACCCAGCGAGGTAGAGAAGGAACTTTGCTACAGTACTTCCATTGCTCTTGAAGAATGTGGACAGAAGTGGAAAAAGGAGTCCCAACCAAAATTAAAAGATGGCATGGATACTGCAGTGTGGTCATTGGGAATGACCAAATAAGTACATGGGAGGAAAAAATAGCAAACAATACTTTCACTAAACTGGTAAATCAGAGGGGGTGAAAAATAGAACAGTTAATAGAGCAAATTAAAATATAGGAGTTGTGACTGGTGTGATGCTGTTTGGGTCTAGGAGACTGTTTATGGTTATGTTTCATATTAATATTTCATATTTGCAATAATCCATACATCATATACCAGAGGTGGCCAAACTGCGGCTCGCAAGCCACATACGGCTCTTTAAAGAAAAACTGCGGCTCCTGAGGGAGCTGAGGAGGGAAGGGGGCAGGGCGGGAGGCAGGGGTCGGGGCCAGCAGAGAGCAGGTGTGAGAGCTGCAGGGAAAAGCAGGGTGGTGAGAGCTAAAAACAGTATTCCGTCAAGTTTTGTTACCCGGTTCTGTTTTT
>ML682007.1:38759616-38837789 GCA_007922195.1 Podocnemis expansa | reverse complement strand
TACAATTATACACTTCTATAAAAACCAATTACTGTGTAAAGCCTTATTCCCCCAAAATTATGCATTTCTTGAATGCACATTGATCAAACTTTTCCCAGCCTGTGATCCAAAACCTGCACATTGTAATGTTTATAGATGATGTCACACAAGGATGTCAGGGGTATCTGAAGAATGTGCATTGACCTGCTATGACTTAAGATGAATGGCCCTGATGAGCTCCTGTAGTGGCTTCCAGTTTATAGTATTCTATCCCCAGTAATCACCATTTTGATGATAGTCTACATGTGACACCATATATCTTGAAGTACAGACAGATTTTTTTCTTGTGGAAAGTGACTCGTTGTACAGTTATTACTGTTATAGTGCCCATTTTACTGACATAAGTTACACACAGACATTTTTAGAAGCTCAGTCATATTGTCCTTATTCCCAAATTTATGCCTGTTGTGCCATGAATAGATATAGGAAAATATTGACTTCTGTTTATAGAATTATGACAGGAATGCAAAGATGAACAAATGATTCTGCTCACAAACAGGGAGGAATTGATCAGGGATGTAGAGATAAATGGCAAGCTACGCAGTAGTGACCATGACATGGTTGAGTTCAGGATGTTGATTAAAGGAAGGAAGGAAAGAAGCAAAGCAAAAACCCTGGACTTCACAAAAGCAGATGTTGGCTCCCTTGGGGAACTGATGTGCAGGATCCCTTGGTAAGCTAATCTTAAGGGGGAACGGAGTCCAAGAAAGTTGGTTATATTTTAAATAAACCCTGCTAAGGGCACATGAAGTTGCCATTCCAATTAGGAGAAAGAACAAACATGTGAGGCAGCCAGAATTGCTTAGCAGAGAACTCTGCTGTGAGCTTAAGCATAAAAACGAAGCTTCCAGGAAGTGCAAGCTTGGTCAGATGACCAAGGAGGCATATAAAGATATTTCTAGGGACTGCAGGGATAAAATTGGAAAGGACAAAGGACAAATGGAGCTGCGTCTAGCAAGGGATATAAAAGATAACAAGAAGGGGTTCTACGAGTATTTTAGTAACAAGAAGAGGCTCAGGGATGGTGTATGCCCACTGCTGAATAGGGCAGGCATCCTTGTGACAGTGTATGAGGAAGAAGCTGAAGTGCTCAGTGCATTTAGTGCTTCAGTTTTCACAGGCATGGTCAGCTCCCAGACCACTACCATGGGTGTGGCAGATGGGAGAGAAGAAGACAGGCCCTTGGTGACGGAAGGTCAGGTTAGGGGCTGCTTAAAGAAGCTGGATGTGCACAAGTCCTTGGGGCTGGACGAACTGCATCCCAGGGTGCTAAGGGAATTGTCCGCTGAGATAGCAGCACCGCTAGCCATTATCTTTCAAAGCTCATGGCGAACGGGGGAGTTGCTAGAGTATTGGAAAAAAGCAAATGTAATGCCTATTTTAAAGAAATGGAAAAAGTAGGATCAAAGGAATTACAGAACTGTCAGCCTTACCTCAATCCCTGGAAAAGTTATGGAGCAGATTCTCAAAGAATCCATCCACAAACAGAGGAAAATAAAGTGAACAGGAACAGTCAGCATGGATTTAACAAGGGTAAATCATGCCTGACCAATCTCAACTCCTTCTATGATCATAAGACTGGTTTTCTGGATGCAGGAAGAACAGTTGATGTGATATACCTTGGTATTAGAAAGGCTTTTTATACAGTTTCCCACAGCATTCTCATTGCCAAATTAAGGAAGTATGGGTCTGATAGGTGGATTATAAAGTGGCTATAAAAATGGCTAGATCAACAGTTTCAGCATGTAGGAATCAATGGTTCCATGTCTATCTGGCAAACAGTCATGAGTGCTGTTCACCAGGGGTCGGTCTTGGGGCCGGTTCTGTTCAACGTTTTCATCAATGATCTCAGTGATGGAATAGACTGCATTCGCAGGAATTTTGCGGATAACACCAAGCAGGGGGGGAACAGTAGATACGTTTGAGGGCAAGGACACGATTCAGGGAGACCCAGATCAATTTGAACAGTGGGCCAACTGAAATCTTATGAGGTTCAATAAGGACAAGTGTAAAATTTTGCACTTTGGATTGAAAAATCCCATGCACTGCTACTGCCTGGGGAACATTCCGCTAAGTAGCAGCAGTGTAGAAAAGGACCTGGGGGTCATGGTGGATGTGAAACTACAGATGAGTCAGCAGTGTGTTCTTGCTGCCAAAAATGCCAATGGCATACTGGGCTGCATCAAAAGAAGTTTTACCAGCAGATCAAGGGATGTGATCATTCCGCCCCAATTCTGCACTGGTGAGGCCACATCTAGAATACTGTGTTCATTTTTGGGCTCCCCATTAGTAAAAGGACAGGGACATACTAGAGAGAGTCCAGTGGAGGGCAACCAGAAAGATTATGGGGATGGAGCACAAGCCGTATGAGGAAAGACTGAAAGCATTAGCCTTAGGTAGTCTGCAGAAGAGAAGATTCAGGTGGTATTTGTTAGCAACCTTCAAGTTTGTTAGCAACCTACTTGAAGGGATGCTCCAAGGAAGATGGAGCTCGACTGTTCTTCAGAATAACAAAGGACAGAACGAGGAGCAACGGTCGAAAGTTACGGTTACTGAGGACGAGGCTGTATATTAAAAAAATTTTTTTGAATAGGACAGTGGTGAAGCCTTGGAATTAGCTGCCGAGGGAGGTGGTGAAATCTCCATCTTTGGAGGTGTTTGAGGCCCGGCTCTCAAAAACCATGCCTGGGATGGTTTAGTGGGAGACGTCCTGCCTCTGGCAGGGGGTTGGACTAGATGAACTATGAGGTCCCTTCCAAACCTATGATTCTATGACTCTGTGATTGTCTGTATTGATCTGTGCTTAAGTGAAAAGTCAATGGAAAATTAGGAAATTTGACCTAGAAACGAGTCACCCCTATGTAACTGAATTTGTAGCATACATGTCTGTAGGCGGGGCACAATGCCCACCTAAACATCCTGGGGGTTGGTGGAATCCAAAGCCTACACCTGCTATGGCTGCCTACAAAGTCCTTGACCCATGGGGCAGAGGACGTTCCCCATCCTGATTCCCAGACCCAGGCAATGGACCTGCCAATCTATTCCCCTGATCTAAATGCCTCGACCTGTGCAAGATGCCTTGCTTCACTTTATCCACTAAACACATAGACACACAATACTTATCAATACCCTCCAGATATTGCTCGTTATTAAACCAGTACAGACTGTGCAGCAGGAGAGGGAGAGGATTTAAAATTGCCTCTTCTCTCTGCTCTCTGTGTGCGATGGGTGCTTTTTAGCCCCCAAATAAGTGTCCTTTCGATACACTGTGAGGAGGGGGAGACACAAAAAGCACCACTGGTTTGAACCAAAATCTTTTATTGAGACAAATTCAATGAAAAAATTCGTCCTCCATTACTCTCTTTGGAACAATAACACAGAAAATAGACAGATAAAGGAATAAAGAACACAACAAAAGCGGCTCAGTTAACAGTGTAGTTTAGTTCCCAGTCACACAAATACCACAGTAAAAGCATGGTAAATTAGATCCATGCACTCAAGTCAAACATACAGGGACAGTGCACTGCTGTCTACAAATATGGTGATGAGTCTGGGAGGGAAGAGTATTTTTCTTTTTGATCAAACTGCTTGTGGCTGATTCTGAGAATACCAAAACAAGAATCAGCTTCATACTTCTTAACATCTTTTCTCTTCAACATACAAGAATATTGATATGGAACATCACCATATTAATTTTTTCTGCTCGTATTTTAGAAAAAAATATAATCATGTGATTCACACAAATAGACATGTAATAATTCTTCTAATCATGTGCCCTATGAACAGGCATTGCACTTGTACGATGTCCTCTCATCAAACAATTGTTCTTCACTTAATCCTGTAGGAAGGCACAGAATATGTGCCCACCTAAAACAGGACTCGCATTGGACCTTAGAAAGGAAATACATGAGAAAATTTGTTTAGAGAACAAACATTAAACAATGATCTCTCTGTATTGTAATGAAAAATCAATAATGCATACAAACTTTTATTTCAGACTAAAAGCACTCTAAAAAGGAAGCGGCTATGTGTACAAGCAGAGTACCTCAAACTAAATAAGTTTCTACTCAGTCATTGGAAATAATAGTTATTAATTCTACTTCAGGTAATTTGAATTATCACAGCCACACAACAAATCCGAAGTCAAACTAGCCTGACCATGCATACAACGCTCTCCTTCTAATCATGTAGTGGGCATGATTGCATGGGGAAAAGCAAGCTGTGTTTACTTCAAACTTACATTTAGTTCCAATGAACAAAGGTACATTGGATTACTTTGAAAGAAAGAGTTCAAATTTAACATCATTCTTTTGTACATGTACCTGGGCACAGGCCACAGAATGCCCTGTGCCATTGATGACCCTGACATGCAGTAATTTATTACCAATGAAGCCTACTTAGCTTTAAGTAACTTGTAGGTGTAGACATACCCATTGTTAGTTGCCCAAGTTTACAGAGACTATCCCCCTTACAGGATACAGGATTAGCACACTATCTTTGGAACGATAAACAATGTTCCGTAGCATGATATCACTGCTGTCCCATCTCATAAGGTGTTGTGATGCGGGACAGTACACAGTAAAATAAGCAAAAGTGGTTTTATATTTTCCACTTGTCAATGGAGGTGGCAGACATAATGGCCACCCCGCCCCCCAACATAGCCCTCTAGACTATGGAGCTCACAGGGAGGAGTGTTAAGTATCTATCTCCCCTGATGGGTCTCATCTCTGGGCTATCCAGCTCAAGGGGAAGAGTGTTAAGGATTGATCTTCCCTGATGGGCCTCAATCTCCTATGTGAGTTTCTGCCTCCCTAGCTTTGTGTCAACAAGAAGGGGGGGTGAGTTCCTATTCCCCCTGAACAGTTTCTTGGCACCCCCGTCACCATGAAGGAGGGGTCATTGTCTGGGGTCCCAGTTTTATCATTGGTCCTGACCAGGATCCCACTCCTAATTGGCTATTTTTACTCTGGCTGGGCAAAATTCTATTAAAACCCCCTGTCTCAGCTAGCTTGTTGTTCTCCCACCCTCGGATGCTAAAGGGCACGTCGCGACCCAGTCGGACTGATCCCCCGACTGAGACAGGGAGTACCCACCCCGAGACCCTCTTTTTTTTTGGGGTGTACACAGATTGCTGGCCGAACAATTAAGTGCTGAGATGCTGCAGCTGGTCTGCCTCCTCACTTTGGGTTCTACTGCGGTCCTGGGATGGGTATTATAAATCGATATAGGCCTCCTACCTTCTCTTAATCATTCTACTTGGTACCATTTATATATAGCCTGTGATTGTAGCTTCTTCACCTGAGTTTTGCATAGTTTGTGTAGTTGTTATTATTTCCTCTGTATCCTGCATAATCTTTTTATGGTATAGTTGTTTAAGGTCTAGCATAGTTTTGTATTGTTACTTTGCCAGGTGTTTTGTTAGTCATTTGTATTTTGCATCCTTCTTACTGTTCATTACTCTGCTTCTGCTCTAAACTGCTGGCCCCAAACTTCCCCAGTGTACACGGGGGGAGTGTGGGGGTTTATTTTTCTCTCATCTGACTTTTTTTCATTCTGCTGCCCACCCTTCTTGGCTAGCAAGGAGGAATGGCTTCCAGCCATTGGTAAATACACGTCGGGTGGGCTGGTCAGTGCCTATACCGATGTTGAGGCAGTAAAAGGCCTGAAAAGTCCTTGACTTATTATGGCCACCCTCTTGTAGGTCATTAATCCATACTGTTATTTAACTATAAGTACTTTTGTAGGTTATAAGTGTTTTGCATAGACTCTCATACTTTATCCTGTTGTTTGGCTGGAGGTGTTTTACAGGTGCTTTATATAGACTTTCCTGCTCCACACTGTTACTTGGTTATAAGTGCTTTGCACAGGTTTTTAGCTTTATATTGTCATTTAGTTATAAGGGTTTATTCAGATTTTGCTTTATACTGTTAGTTGGTTATAAGTATCCTATCTAGGTTTTGCTTCCTATTGTTAGTTGATTACAAGTGGTTTTGCATAGATCTTCTTGTTTTACACTGTTAAGGGGTTGAAGGTGTTTAAGGTGTCACTGTAAAAATAGGTTTTTTTGTTTAATTGAACTGGTGTCCATCTCATTGGTGGGTGTCGCCGGTCCATCCCAGTCACATCGCGAACCCGGGGTTCAACACCACTGACAATGATCTCTTTCTTACCATCATGGAATGGTTTTTTTTTTTTTTTTTTTTTTGCATGTGACAAAGTTGCAATAGATGCAGTACCTCTCCACACTCTTTGCCAAAAGAACACAACACTGTTCAGTTTAGTAAATCTGATATAAGTCTCCAATTCACATGTCATTTTATCTGTATCATAGATTATTTAACAAACAATTTAACAAGCTGTGCCCATGCTTCTTTAACAAAGTTTTAGGAGTGAGCTAATCATAGTCTTGATTTGGAATGTTGACAATGTTAAGTCTCTAGGAAGTTTTCTTGGCATCCATAGCTCTATCCATATCCCCCAAAGAGAAGAGAAAAACTCATAGTAAATGTCACACACTCAACAGGAATTTATTCATACACATCATAATGGTAATTCTCACATCTCAGCTAGTAATATGCTTCACTTTGCAATATTAATAGAAAATCTTTTACCTGACTCCTTCAGTAAAACAACAGCAACCTCTGTGCGAAACTTC
Source organism: Podocnemis expansa (assembly GCA_007922195.1). Classification (NCBI taxonomy): domain Eukaryota; kingdom Metazoa; phylum Chordata; order Testudines; family Podocnemididae; genus Podocnemis; species Podocnemis expansa. Next base: position 38,831,095 of record ML682007.1, on the reverse strand, counting down.
TTCATGGCCTTTTCATTTACTTTACTTTACTGATGTCCTCATTCCTTAAATATGTTTCTGTAAACTGATTATAATTGTACTTGGATCAGAAACTTACCTACAATATCTGTTTATGTCTATAGAACTCTCTTGGAAATTATGCTCATCATATCCCAGTGGTGCAAACCTTGATGTCACCAAATTTCTCTAATAAACAAAACAAATTTAATTTAAAAATGATTTACATTAGTACACTTGTTCCAGTATAATCCTGGGGAACTGTGCCATAGTTTGAGTACAAGAGCCATCTTTTAAGTAAGAAAAAAAGAGCTCCATGCAGGGGGTGGGGGCTCTGGACACTCACTGCAGTTCATGGGTCAGAGCAAATACAGTCTTCCAATCAGAGTGGTGGACACAGAAATCACGTCCGGATCAGACAGAAGAACTATGAAGTAAAGTTATGTAATAACCTGATGGGGTCTCTGATGCAGGAGAACAGATTATTTCTTCCCTAAAATAACTGATTAATAGTGGTTCTAGACATGACAGTAGGAATGTTTTCATAAAAAAAAAATCAACACAAGGAAATATACCAGAGTCAGTCTCTGCATATTGACAATTTAAAGTGATAATAAAGGGCTATGGTTGGCATTTCTTGGTGAGAGCTCTGAAGCGAAGAAAGATGTTTCTTACTTTAGAGTTCAGTTTTATAAATAGAAGCTACAGTTACTCTGAGAAGTAATGCAAAATTTTGTGTGCAGACATGGGTTCATTAGTTTAAGGAGGAGCCGCCACCCCCCAATATCCTCAGTAGCAGATTTACTCTAACCTGTGAGGAACAAAACACTGTCCTTTATATACAAAAACCCATTTCATATTTTTTGTTACCTATACATGCATTATAAGTAGTAGGAAAAACATCAAAGTAAACTGATGTATGTTTTAATATTTCTCCCACATAGACAACCTAAAAAATATTGAAGGTCTTGATTTCTAATAATTTTCATCAGCTTCAGAAAAGAGTCTAAAGAAGAAATAATATATACCTTGTTTCGGTTCAGTTCTATGAAAATCATGAAGGCAAGTTTGATAAGGCTTGGTGTACATGAAAGCTTATATTTTATCTAAAACATGCCTTGAGTACTCAGCAGCAAATGTAGGAAGCAGAAAAATGCATGATGTGCACTGCTTTGTTGCCATGACTGTGATCCCTCACCACACAAAGGCCACTGGTCTTACAAATTCAGTGAAGATAAAAGCTTTGATGGTAGAAAAGCAAGAGTTTGCCAGAAAATTGATTCAGGTCACTTGTGAAGTCACAGCTTAAACATGGTTTGGTCATCAGGTCCCATCAAGAAAAAGAATTATAAGTCTTCACTGAATGGGATGAACTGAAATGGCTGTACTTTTCATCCCATTCTGGAAATTACCTCTCTTCAAAGCATCTCACCAAGTGGGATTGTCTTGCATAAAAGTTCAGGCAAGAATCAGTCTATTGGTGTTTAAATGCCATAAGACTACAAGCTTGGTTTGAATTACAAACCAAATACAGGCATGAATTTGCAAGTCTGACGAAAACACTGTCGGGGGGGGGGGGCATGGCTTTCATTGGTTTAATACAACTGGAAAAGACAAAGGCTGTCATTCTGTTATACTCTTGCATATGTAAGAGTACTATAGAAGACAGAACTGGAATGGACCTTCTCTAAATCCAAACTGTTTGTTAAAAATACACACAGTATAGAAACTGTGTCACAAGAAACCAGGCAGGTCTCACATTCCATGGGAGGGACATCCACATACCTAACCCTGGAATAACAGATTCTGAATGTGGCTTGACTCCCCCTCTGTGACTTAGCAATTGCAAATGAGAACCACAGGAGTCTAGTTCATTTCATAGTGGAGATGCAGGTGCCTACTTGAAACTTGTAATACACAGGTAATAATATAAGCGGATGCATGTATCATAAGAAAACATTACTATAAAACAAATTGCATGCAAAAATCTTCAATATTTATTAAAATACAGCAAGAGTGTTATCAGTAACATAACAGACATTAAAACATAACTGTAATTGCATACAGATATGAGAATCAATACGCACAGAAAAAGGGAATCTTCATTTGTGGAACAATGGCACATCAAGTAGTCATAGCAGGACAAGCAATTGGGCAATCTGGAACAAATGAAAAAAATTCTTATGCTGTAAAAGTTTAAAGTGTGAGAATTAATAAACACAATAAAATAACACATCAGAAATACAGGTGCTGATGGCTTAAGATATTGGGATGCCTGTGCCTTTAAGAGGAGAACCTGGCTTCAACAAGCCAGCGTGAAAGCCACAGCCGTGTCTCAGAAAAACACTTTTTTCCCAATAGTGTGAAAACAATGAAGCACCCCCAACACATGTTTGCAATCAGGGGAGAGAACTCTCCCAGTGGGGTCAATATTACAGCCCCTGTCCCTCTGAATGCTGACTTTGTGGCACTTTTATAAAACCTGGCAGCCCTCAGCCCACGGCTGGACACTGCATTCTCCCCCCCCCATCACCTGATTTGTCACCTTGTACTGCTCCTGCCCCTCCACCTGAGTGCCCAACACCCCAGGACAGTCACATTTCGCCCCCTGATCACACACTGCCTAGCTGGCACACCAAACTCACCCATTTTGATCCACATTCAACACCTGTAAAAAGAGGGAGCAAAAAATGATAGCAAGTATGGGCAGAAGTTCACTAAAGAAGCAACAGGGAACTTTACTGAGCATGCCCACCAGATCTGAGCATGTGCAGTACAGCCAAGGTACAGCCAAGGTTACAAAACTTGACAGGTAACTGGTCTTAACACTACACCGGCAGGGGAGGAGCAGCTGTGAGAGCTGCAGGGAAAAGCAGGGTGGTGAGAGCCGGGGGAGGGGTAGCCCTGTGGGAGCTGGAGCTGGCAGGGAGAAGCCGGGAGGAGAAGCAGCCTAGCCAGAGCAGGGCAGGGAGGGGAGAGGGAGGCAGCATTGTGAGAGCCTCACCGGCAGAGAAAAGCAGGGCGGTCAGAGCTGGCGGAGGGGTAGCCCTGTGAAACCCAGCAGGGAAAAGCAAGTCCTCAGTTGAAAGAGAAGCCCTCAGACCAAGGATCTGCCAGCTTCTCCAGTTTACCCACACTATTAATTCTACCCTCCTTGTCTGTGTAATACAGTCTTTAATTGCATCAGTGCATGATTCTTAAATACTTTTTTCTTTTGATATTTTTTCTGGGTCAATATTTTTAAAACTGGCAACAGAAATTGATCAACAAGTCTACAATGAACTACAGATAAGTGATGATAATTAGCAATTTAAACCTGAAAAGCAATTGTAAATTAATTTTCTTTTTTAAAAATCACCTGGGATTGCCAGATATTGTAATACAAACTTATTTCTCTTGTATTTGTATTTTGAGAATTAAATAAGAATCATCGGAAATGACTGAAAATTGACACGAATGTTACATCCAAAACCACTGACCACTGTCAAAAGGTTACTAAAAAATCCCCTGTATTTAAAGAATGTTACAAGTACTTATTATGGATCATGGTTCATACAGAAATATGGCATGGTCAGGGAGAGCACAGAAGGAGCAGTGTGGTAAGAGATGGCAGGGAAGCAGCAACAGGGGGTGGGAGAGAGAAGCATGACATAGTCAGAGAAGCCATAGCATGTTTAGATTTTCTCATAGGCCCTAATGCAACTTACTCGTTGTTAAAATAAAATCATGTTTTACAAGTCCTAAACATGATGTGGAATGCTAAGAAATGAAAATACAAAGGAGAAAAGTATAAAACTGAACATAGATTACTTTCAATTTTTGGCGCAACTTACTGCTGTGAAGCATCATATTCCACAATGAAATTCAAAACATTGTGCAATACTTAGAGATCAGCATCTCAGAGAGCTTTTACCTGTTGCATTGACAAGTTACTGCCCAGATTTTAAAAAAAACAAAAACAAAAACAAAACAACAAAAAAAAAAACTTGCCACAAGCCTGTAATGTTCTACATCTAGCAATAGCTAAATTTTTACTGTATAGTTTCATGGTAATCTTAAATAATTATTAGAATCTGACACTAGTAGATCAGTATTTGCCTATTTTTACAATAAAATTAAAGTGTGCAATAAATTTTAAGCTTAGTAATTTTGGAGTACATAAAATATGTGGTTATATGCCTCAGTGCGCCTCTCGAAGGTTTAATAACTGACTTTTGTGGCTCTTGAGTTCCATAAGTTTGGCCACCCCTGTCATATACCATGTTTGGTATCAATAGAAAAGTTGTAATCTGCTACGAATGATTATATGGTTTATACGTGGGTATCATATCTGTAAAAGATATGAGGAATGTATTTGTTTTGTTTGTACTCCAAGTTATTTGACTCCAACCAATCCCGCACTGAGTAACTGCAAAACTATTGTCATCCTAATGGCCCATTGATTAAGAGGACTCTCAGCTGCAGTGGGCCTAAAAAGAAACCTGTTCAGCCAGGCACCCAAGACTAACTATGTGACTCAACTCCCTTTTGATTTGGCAAGGACTCTGAGGCTATGTCCACATGCAAAGTTTTATTTCAAAATAAGTCATTTTGAAATGACTTACTTTGAAATAAAAGCTTATTTCAAAATGACTTATTTTGAATTAAAAAAAATAATTCAAAATAAGTCAAACCCCTCCAATCGAAATAGCATGCCCTGTGTATGGACATGCTATTTTGATTCCCTGAGAGGGGCACCCTGGGAGGTGTGGCAACATGGCCCCCTGGCAGGGCTGTGTTGCAACCCAGTCCCCTGCCTGGCTCTCACCTGGAGAGCCAGGCAGGGGAAAAAGCAACCAGGGCAGAGAGGAGGGGGCAGGTCACCAGCCAGCTGGCTAGCAAGGGAGCTTGCTGGCTGCCTGGGGGTGCAGTGGCTTGGGGAGCTACTGCATTGGACTGCAGGTCCTTTGGGAAAAGCCTGCTGGGAGCTGTGGTCCCCCCTGACTGCCCTGCCACCTCAGCGAGAGCGATCCAGGGAGCCCTGCTTCTGGCTCTGCCCCACCGCCAGCTCTTGGCCACCCCATGGGGGCTGCAGCCTCCCAGAGCTGGCGGCAGAGTGAGCTGCTGTGGCTCCCAGCCACCCCATGGGGGCTGCCTGTTGTGCGCCCCTGCACCTCCCCTTAACACCCTCCCCTGCCATGCACCCTGGGAGGAAGGTCAAACATGTTATTTCAAAATGATAGTTATTTCAAAATAACGTGTCTGAAAGGTGTTATTTTGAAACCACTGTTTCAAAACTACAGCCATTTTGAAAGGAACTGGATTTAAGCTCTTTCGAAACTATGGCTCTTATTTTGAAACAATGGAGCCCGTTATTTCAAAATAAGAAAACATCATGTGGACCAAATCTCTTTTATTTTGAAATAACCAGTGTTATTTTGAAATAAAAGAGATGTGTGGACATAACCTGAGAGTGTAGGAGAGGAGAAGATGATAAAAGGCAATAGCCACATGTCCATTTTGTCTATAGTCTGTCTGCAGCCAATGCCCTCCTTTGGAACTATTCTCTGGGACTGAACAAAGGACTGGGGCCGACACAGGTGCTGGGTGAATACCAGAGGAATTGGACTAAAATGCAAATGACAGATTTTTCAAGAATTTGCTTTCTATGGACTTTAAATCATTTGTATGCATGTGATTCATTTTGACCCTTTAATATCTCTAATATTTTGTTTCTTTTCTTTTTATATTAAACCTTCAGTTGTAGTTACTAAAGGATTGGCTGGTAGTGGGGTATTTTGGGTAAGATCCAAGCCTATACTGTACTGGGTGATGTGGCTGACCCTTTAGGGTCAGGAGAACCTATTTCTTTGAGACCCAATGGGTATTTGCAGTAAAGGGACTTGTTTCTGTTTTTGTTATGCTTGGTGATGACCAGAGTGGGGAATCAGAAGCATGTTTTGTTCCTGACTGGGAGACTGGTTTAAGTACCACCTGTCAGTGTTTTGGGGGTTTGTCCTCTGGTTTTACAGCTTGCCCTAATTTTGGCACATTCAGAAGGTTATCCCAGGAGGCCCAGGTCACAACTGGGTTGCAGGGGAATGGATAAAAAAGAATTTCAAGGTGAAACACCAAGAACAGTTGGTTACTCACAAGTAACCATCCTTCTTCGAGATGGGCTGCTCACATACATTCAGATACAGGTGTTTATGTGCCGCAGCACACTGCAGCTTGGAAAGTCTTTAGCGTTAGCCACTTGGGTCAGGGTGCATGGCCGACACCCCCTCCCCTCCATGCCACGACTGCGGCTATATAGGTGACCGTGACCCTGACCCTCCCAGTCCCATATACCTTTGCCAACTCAGTTAGTGAGGGCGGTGGGAGGGACCTGAATGTATGTGAGCAGCCCATCTCAAAGAAGGACGGCTACTGGTGGGTAACCAACTGTTCTCCTTTGAGTGCTGCTCACATCATTCAGTTACAGGTGACTGCTAGCCATACCTGAGGATGGTGGGAGGAGTTACAGTCTACCCACACTGAGTACAGCTCTGCCCACAGCGGCATCATCTATAGCCTGTTGGACAATGGCGTAGTGTGTCATGAAGATATGAATCGATGACCACGTGTCGGCCCTGCAGATCTCTTGGATCGGGGCCTTGGTGAGGAAGGCCATGGAAGACCCTGAGCTCTGGTAGAGTGGGCTCTCTCAGTCTCTGGGAGAGGCATGTTTGACCTTCTGTAGCAGTCTTTAATGCAGTTCATAATCCATTTGGAGATGCATTGGGAGGATATTGGAGAGCGTCCCATGCATTCAGCGACTGCCACAAACAATTGGAAGGTCTTGTGGAAGAATTGTGTGTGTTCAATATAGATTAGGAGTGCTCTTCTCACATCCAGGGTGTGCCACCATCTCTGGTTCTCTGTCACCTGAGGGTCTGGATAGAAGACAGGAGGGCAGATTTCTTGATTCATGTGGAAGGGGGTGGCAACCTTGGGCAAGAATGAGGGGTGCTGATGCAGGACCACCTTGTCTGGGAAGAAAACCGTATATGGGGGTTCAGAGGACAGGGCTCACAACTCTGAGACCCTTCTAGCTGAGGTAATTGCTACTAGAAAAGCCACCTTCCAGGACAATATGAGCAGGGTGGCTGAGTCCAAGGGCTCATAAGGTGGTTCTGTCAGAGCCCAGAGCACAACATTCAATCCCACTGTGGAGTGGCTTTACGGGTGTGGGGGGGAAAAAGTTTTTCCATCCATTTCAGGAATCTATGGCAGATGAGGTGTGAAAAGACTGGAACTCCATCTACTCTCTGGTGAAAGGCCGAGACTGCCACCAAGTGGACTTTTAATGAGGACAGAGATAGGCCTTTCTCTCTTAGATCAAGAAGGTAATCCAAAGTTGCCTGAATTGGTCCGGAGGGTAGGGTCTATGTCTTTGTCATGGCACCAACTGGGAAAGTGATTCCATTTTGCCATGTAGGGGGACCTGGTGGAGGGTTTCCTGCTACCAACCAGGACCTTTTTAACCCTATCCGAGCAGCACCACATCCAGGCTGTTAGGTGCAGGAGGCCTGGGTTTGGGTCCTGAAGGCTCCCGAGTCCTGTGTCAGGAGGTCCGCCCACCATGGGAGGCGGAACATGGTCTTCATGGACATGTCCTGTAGGAAGGGAAACCAGTGTTGTCTGGGCCAGTCCAGGGCTATCAGAATGATGTGTGCCTCTGCGAGAATCTTCAGGAGCACCTGGTGGATCAAGGGAATTGGAGGGAAGGCATACATTAGGGCCCCTGACCAATTGATGAGGAAGGCATTGCTGAGAGAACCTTTCTCCTGACCTCGGAGGGAGCAGAACTGGGGGCATTTGCGGTTCTGCCCCATGGCGAAGAGGTCAGTCTGAGGGCTTCCCCATCTGTTTGTCAGCAGGGAGAAAACCTTGCTGTGGGGAGACCACTCATGATTTGCCAGGGGTTTCCTGCTGAGTGAGTCTGCTATGCCATTGTCAACCCCGGGTAGGTGGGAGGCAGTCGGTGTGAAGTGATAGTCTATTGCTAGTTGCCAGAGCTTGGTTGCTTCCTTGCATAGAGCCGAGGAGCGGACTTCCCCTTGACGGTTTGTGTAGAACACAGCTGTTGTATTCTCTGAGAGGATTTGGACCACCCTGCCTTGCATCTGGTCTAGGAAGTTCACGCAGGCCAATCTGATAGCCTGGAGCTCCTTCACATTTATGTGGAGGAGAGTGTCCTCGGGATTCCAAGTGACTTGCGTGGAGAGGCCACCAGACAGGGGGGCTCCCCAGCCTGAGTTGGATGCATCCGTTATCAGGGTCACTGAGGGCTTGGACTTTCTGAACAGAATTCCGCCCATTGCAAAGTAGGGGTCCCTCCAGATTTGGAGGGAGTCCAGGGCATATTGAGGGACTGAGAGTACCTTGTCCAGACAGTCCCTTTCTGGTTGGAAGACTGTGGTGAACCAGAGCTGGAATGGTCTCATCACCAGGTGGGCTGTTCAGATTACCGACGTGGCCACTGCCATGTGTCCCAAGAGCTGCATGCACCTGCGTGCTCTGGTCAGCCTGGGTGCCTGAAGCTCCACGATGATGGTGCAGATGGACCGAAATCTTGACAGGGGCAAGGACCCAGTGGCCTGTTGGGCATTTAAACGTGCCCCAATGAACTCTGTCCTGAGTGGGGCAAAGCTTGGACTTCTCTAGATTTATGCGCAAGCCCAGGAACTTGCATAGGTTCATTACCAGGTTGATGTGGTTTTGTACATGTCGACTTGACTTGCCCACTATGAGCCAGTCATCTAGATAAGGGTAGATTCTTATACCCTTCCTGCGTAGGAAAGCTGCGACCAGTGCGACACACTTTGTGAACACCCTGGGAGCTAGTGATAACTCGAAAGGGAGGGTGGTGAACTGGTAGTGGCGTCGTGCCACTACGAACCTGAAAAAACGCCTGTGGTGGGGCTGAATGGGTATGTGGAAGTAAGCATCCTTTAAGTCGAGGGCTGTGAACCAAACTCCTGGGGACAGGGAGGGAATAATCCTGTGGTAGGGAGACCATGTGGAATTTTATTTTCTTTATGTGTTTGTTGAATGCTCTGAGGTCTAAAATGGGTCATAGTCCCCAAGCCCAACGGGGACCTAGGAAGTAGCAGGAATAGAACCCTTTGCTGCGCTCTCTCTTGGGAACCTTTTCTATGGCTCTGAGGGGGAGTAACTTCTGGCATTTGACCTCGAGCTTGCTTAGCAGATCTGGGTTTTCTGGAGTTGTGGGAGGGGGTGGTTTCCTATCCGGGGGGTTGAAAGGAACTGGATGCGTTATTCCCTTGCCACTGTGTCGAGAACCTACTGGTCTGATGTGACGCGGGTGGAGGGGGTGGGGGGAGAGCAGGGGTTGTGGAATGCTGCCCTGAGGGGGACCATCAAAAACACTGTTTGTGGCCCAACGAGCAGTCTGATTCCCTGCCCGTGCCGGCCCAACTGAGAGGTGCCAAGCTTTCCCCCTTTACCTGATTGGCCCTTATCTTTGTCCAGCTCCCCAAGATGGTGCTGGGGAAACTGGAGGTATCTCGGGAACTGGCTCTGCAGTTGCACCTGTTGTTTCAGTTGCTGTAACTGCTGCTGTAGCTGGTGTGACCTCGAGGAGCGCCTAACGGGTTGAGGAGTGTAAATCCCGAGGGACTGCAGTGTAGCCCTCGAGTCCTCCATACCATGCAGCTTCGTGTCTGTGGAAGATGCAAAGAGGTTGGGACCCTCAAAAGAGAGATCCTGGATAATCTGTTGCATCTGTGTGGAGAAGCCAGAGTTTTGGACCCAGGCCAAGCGGCGGCATCACCACTGCCGATGTCATTATACGTGCCGCTGTATCCAGTACGTCCCAGGTTGCCGTGAGCATATCCCTGAATGCTCTCTCTCCTTCATCCAGCATTGCCTTGAAGTCTCTCAGGCACTCCTTGGAGATGGCTGAGCGGAGATTTCGTAGAGACTCCCACAAGTTGAAGATGTAGTGCATCATCAGGGCTGAGTGATTTGAGATATGCAGCTGTAGAGCGTGAGAGGAGTAAACTTTCCTGCCCAACAGGTCAAGCTTCCTTGCCTCTTTGTTCTTGGGCATGGAGCTGGGTTGGCCTTGTCTCTCCCTTTGGTTGACTGCATCGATCACCAGAGATCCTGGGGCTGGGTGGTGAAACAGGAAGGGGGAATCCTTCCGGGGAGACAGAGTATTTCTTATCTGCTACTTTGGACACTGGCGGGATTGAGGAGGGTGTTTGCCAGTGTTCCTGGATGATGCAGAACACCCTGGCGTGCAGGGGAATCATGACCTTAGCTGGCGGGGCTCTATGGCATGTGTTGAAGAGGCAATCATCTTCCACTTGGATCACCCCTAGCTTCAGCTTCAGATTCGCTGCCATGCGGCAGAGGAGGTCCTGCTTGATGTCGGGATCTCCTTCACGGTGGGCAGACATGTCGATTAGGCGCTTGTCAGGTGATGAAGATGACTGGGCCCTTGATCTGCTACGTTGGGTAGAATCAGGGTCTGGCTCATCATCAGAGAAATCCGAGGACTCCAGCACCAGTGACTGGACATAACGGAAGGAGGTATCGTCTGCCATTGCGTTCAGCCAGTCGAGGGTCCACTCGTTGTGCAGTGACCTCGACGGCAGCATAGGCACCATGGGGGGAGCAGAGATCTCTCCTGATGGGTGCCTTCCCCTTGAGCCTGGTGACACGGAACTCTTTTGAGGCCGCTTTCTCGGATGTTCCTCCTGAGGGGGAAGAAAAGGTTTTTCAGAGGATGATCTGGACGACCTCCCCCCTGACATCTGGCAGTCCGGTACCGAGAGTTCTTCGGAGGAGCGATGAGGTGGGGCCGCAGTACTTGGGCCCGGTGCTGGCTTTGACTGTACCAGGTTGGAGAAGGGTGAAGAGGCCTGCGATGGTACTGCAGTATTGGTGCAGGTGTTGCCGTGCCGAGTCCGATGGTACCGGAAGTGACGGCACCGGAAGCAGTGGTATTGGCAACGGTGCCGAGTCCAGCAGTACCGGGCTTAGAGGAGGTGCCACCAGGGGCGGTGCCATGTCCAGCAGCGCCAAAGGGAGCGGTGCTACTGTGGTCCACTTCATCTTGTTCTGCACTGGGGCTGGGTTTGAATGCCCTTGGCGGGTCAGTGCCTGAGCCGGTGCCCTACTTGGGGCGGCTGAGGCTACCAGAGGACCGGCGAGGTCGGTGCTGAGGAGGTACCGTAGAGGGCCGAGATTTCGAGCCCAGTACCGGAGATCGGCTGGAATCTTGAGCCCAAGCCGATCGAGGATCTGGTGAAGCACTGGTGGCTCAGCCGCCTACAGGCGGAGCGGCTCCGTTCCCCAAAATTAGGAGGAGACAGCGCTGTCCTTCCAGCTGAGTCCTTCGCTTGAAGGATCGGCAAATGGAGCACTCCGCCATGAGGTGGGACTCACCCAAGTAGGCAAGGCATTTCTTGTGCAGGTCATCCATCAGGAAAGCCTTGCAGCATCCTAAGCATGGCTTGAAACCTGGCATTTCGACTTTTGTGTGAAAGACAGGCTCTTGCGTTTCTCAAGATAACGCTGATCCAAACCGACGCTGATGGTGGAAAAAGGAACTGGGAGGGTCAGGGTTATGGTCACCTATATAGCCACGGTCGTGGCTTGGAGGGGGCATTGGCTATGCGCCCTGACCTGACAGGCTAATGCTAAAGACTTTCTGAGCGGCTGTGTGCTCAGCACGTAGACACCTGTCACTGAATGATGTGAGCAGCGCTCGAAGGGGAATGAGTTGGTTAATACCTACAACTGATTCACTAATACATGAAGGACCCTCCTGCAATCAGTTTGGCGTACAGAGAAAAGCAACAGAAATTGGGGGAACAAATTCAGGTTTTCAAGAGCAGGTAACAATACCTGCTCACCTCTCACAACATCCTGCATTAGCCCATGGACTGCACGGACTCCCTCTGATTGCAGTGGACTAGATTTGTAAATGGAATACATTTCCACCATCCCCCTTTCCACCCAGTTTGTTGTTTCCAGGCTGCTCTATGGCCATTGAATAGTCATAGATGTGGCATACTCTCAGACTTGATGATGGATTTTATTCTTTTAAGAAACAGGAAGGCCTAGAAAAGGATGTCATTAAAGGTGTTCTTTACTGCTCTCATTTCCTGGTTGCCATTTTGAACTCCACTTGATAAGAAAGGATGTGGGGAGGATGCCAAGATGCTGAGACACAATCCTTTATTAGCAGATACATGCTGAGCCAGAGCTTCTCATAACTTCTGCATTACCACATGGGGTCACTGCATACACATACTACCAAAATATTATTCAGAAAAATTCTCTCATTCAGTTACTCCTCAATACCTCCTATGCTACTGATTTTGAGTACACTGTTCAGAGCAATATATTGAGGAACCCAATCATTTCACTCCTGCAGTTGGGAGCAATAGAGCACAGGCCCAATTTCCTCATAATGAAGACTTAGTTTCTTACGGCAGTAAAGATTAAACTGATACATAAAAAATAATACTGGTCAGCCTATTGTTATAAATAATATTTCTTAAGAATGTTACTGCTCTTTTTATAAACGAACTGTTCATAAACTGATCAAGATTTCTTTCATATGTATTCGTAAGCTTGAAGTATTTCCTTAAAGGAAGAACAAACATGAATTTTCCATCAAAATGCCATTTTTTTTTCTTTAAATTGCACATTTGTAAATTTCAGTGTTTCCTAAAAACTTTAATATGGCTAAATGGTAATGTCAGGGCCCTCCCTAAGTGGGTTCAGGCCCCAGGCAAGTCGTCCTTTGCAGAACCCCCACCCAGGGGTTGGCCCAGGGGAGGGGCAGGCCCCTGCTTTTGCCGTCCCACGCCAGGGACCGGGTGAGCAGCCAAAAGTGTAGCCTGGTTCACTGCCGCCGGTCTGCCCCCTGATCCCACCAGGGCACACGCGCTGCTCTTGGCTCTGAGCTGAGAGCAGCACATGTGGTGGGGGGGTGCAGACCGGCAGCGCTGAACTGGGCCTCCCTTTTGGCTGCTTGCCAGGTCCCCAGCATGAGGGAGCGTCGGAGCAGTCCCTCTGGATACCCCAAAGTGTAGGGCCCTAGGCGGCTGCCCTGGTTACCTTACCCTAAGGACAGCCCTGGGTAATGTAAATGTAATCCTCTTATTACCTGTCTGATGTGTGAAGAGAGGGGTACCCAGCTGTCTGTGGATGATGCCAAAGTTTGTCACATGGATTCATTTTTCAGTGCAGCTGATTGGTGTCTGACTCCTGCTCCTGATGTGCTGAACAAAGAATCTGGTTAGTGGTGCCTCCAGTGAGAGAAGCAGTTAACAACATTAAGGCAGTGGCTGCTGTCAACGCTGTCTGAAGCAATTCACAGCTGTGAGTGCTGACCTCAGGGCAAACTGTCAGAAGCAAGGCAAAGTCCAAAGGGACTGCAGTGTTAGTCTAGCTCAGCAAACAAAGCAGGGAGTCCTGTGGCACTTAAATAAATAAATCTGTTAGTCTTTAAGAAACAAGGCAGACTCTCCAAGATGGTGGTACATTCTATGATTAGATTTCACCAAACCAGTAACAAATGTAAACTACTGGATCACTATGGTAATCTCACCATGGAATTACAGACCATGCTTTTAGACTCTCCAGTCTATAGTGCCACCCTGACAAAATGTACTTTTTAAGAAATCAGTTACACCAAAAATCACGCCACATCAGGAGTCCCAACAGACTAATCACTTACCCCAGTTCAGTGAAAACTTTAAATCTTACAACAAAGACTACACTGGTAGCAAATTCTGGAGTAAACTAACTAGACATTCTTCTTCGAGCGCTGCTCGCATTGTTCAGTATTAGGTGTCTATGTACTGCAGCACACGATTGATTGGAAACTTTTAGCTCTAGCCTGTCGAAGCAGGGTTGGTGGCCAACTCCCCCTCAGGCCACTCCTGTGGCTATATGTACAGTCCCAACCCTGATCCTCCTCAGTTCCTTTTTCAGCCCTCAGTGATGGTTTTGGAACAACATGCTCCTTGCGATCATGCAAGTGCCTGTTGATTCATCATGTATGAACTGCCCATTCAGTTTTGGAAGTTCTGTTTGTGGACATCGTTCCATCGAGAACTGGTGCTCTCAGTGAGCATACGAGTTTGGAGCCAGAAGACCTCTCCCAACAGCTGCTTAAAATGCTAGGTTTCAAACCCTGCGCTGCTTGCAACAAGGCTTCCAGTGGAATGGCCCCCATGAGAAGTGCCTACAGTGCCTGGATGAATTGCACTAAGCTACTGATTACTCCAGCTGTCAGTCCTTTAAACTGAGGACATTGAAAGACGGAGTACGTGCTGTGCGTTGGCCCTGGATCAAGCACAGCAGCCTATCCCTGGAGAATTGGGGTCATCTTTGGAGCTGCTGGCACCATGTGCCAGATTGGCACAAGAGCACTCTTGGTACTGGTCCCCATGGGAGCAAAAGACCACATGCTCGGTGTCCACATTGGTGCCGAAGTGCACGTATTGCTCCAGCTCCCCTTGTCTGGGTCCTTCTCAGCACCAGGGCCAGGAGACCATGGAGGTCCCCTCTACCCCAGAGGCTTTCGAGGTGGCAAATGCCCTTCTGTTTTTGCCAATGCCTCCTACTCCCAAGCCTCCAAAGCAGAAAGGAAAACCTGCTTTTCTCTTGGGGATATGGATCGCACGGGGACAGCACTGATCTTCGTCTCCTAGTATGGTACCAAGCTCTCCAGCACTGCAACCAGAAGTAGCTTCTCCCAAAAGGCCCATTGGCACTGATCCAGGCTCTACACTAAAGCACTGTAGAATGTGTTCTGCTTCTCCCCAGCACTGTAGCGGCAGTTTGCCACTGGCACCAACTACCTCAGCTTCTCTTCATGCTGGCAAACCTACCCCCTCACTAAAGGACAGACAGGCCCACGAGGGATTGTCAGTGCTGGGTATCTACTGGTAGTGGCCTCATGAGTGGTCCATTCCAAGGGGAGCTCCCCTGCAGCCAGCTTCCCATGGTACGGAGGAGTCCAGGACCACTCCAACTTTACTTGGATGGGGCCTTATACCCCAGGCCGTAGTTGTATAGGGAGGACATCAAGGCCCATTTAGACCTCCTCTGCCACGTTATGGCGCATACAGATCTAGAAGTTGAGCCCATCAGGGGAACCAGGACCCCCTGTTTGATCCCAGATTAATATCTTGTCCAGATGCAATAGCAGTACCATTGCACCCTAGTGTGCATGACCTTGCCAGAGCTCTTTGGCAAACCCCTGCTTCTATTCCTTTGGTCTCTGATATAGCAGTCCTCCCACCGGAGGACTTCCCTTTTAGTCCACCACCCAGTTCCAAGCTCCCAAGTGATGGAAGCCACCTTAGGACATGAGAACCAACTCTCCCCAGATCCCATGCCAAGATTCAGAGAGGTGAGAAGACTGGACCTCATGGGCTGGAAGGCATACTCAACCTCTGCCTTCCACCTCTGAATTGCAAACAACCAGGCACTGGTGGGAAGGTAGACTTTCGATATCTGGGATTCCTTGAGGAGATTCCAGGATCTCCTTCCCCAGGAGTATAGGGAGGACTATGAGTCCCTCATAGAGGAGGGCATGCTAGCATCCTGGGACACATTCTTGGCTTCATGGGGTGCTTCAGACATGGCGAGTCAGGGTGTAGCCTCAGCCATTGTTATGAGACATGTGGCATGGTTGCATGAAGCAGGCCTGTGTCAAGACATGTAACGGGCTATTCTAGACCTCCCCTTTGGGGGATGGTCATTGTTTGTGGAGAAAACAGACCACTTTCTACGTGGTGTGAGGGACCCCAGATCAGCCCTCCAATCTCTGGGCATGCTCTGATAACAGATGCCCATTCGCCCTCCTAGCCTACGCCAACATCAAAAACACCAAGCAAGGTCTTCCCTGCCATGCGAGAGGCAAGATCAGCCCTCAGGGACCTAAGGTCTCCTTCTCCACAAGGGACTTCTCCTTAAGTTGCCATGGCCCTCATCAGGGATGCTACCGCCCCCTGGGGTTTTCACCCAATCCCTATCTCAACAGCCCCTCAGAAATCAGCGGCAAAGGCCCTACATGGGGGCCCACCTGCAGCTAGGGGCTGGGGAGTGCCATCCCTACATTCCAAGAACCTCCTTTTCCCCACACCAGAGCGATAGATGACCTATCCCAGGCAACCTTATCTCTCCATGCTTTTTTTTTTTTTATCAGTCCTCGCCCTCTCAGCTGACCCATCTCAGGCCTGCAGACTTGGCTCCAGGCATTAAAGTCAAGTCTCCCTCTCATTCTTTCTCAGGGTTTATACTTCCCTTAACTGGATATCCCTATGGTCCCCTATTGAACCCGGGATATATGAATGTGTTCCAGTTTTCCCTTTTTGCTGTTCCATCCAGTCACACGCTCCTAGAGATCAGGACTCCAGCCTTTTGAAATACTAATCTCATCCAGACTCCCGTCATTCACCTAGAGCCTGGGTCAACTCTGACTCATTCTGGAGTCCCAATCTTCATCACTTAGCTATTCAAACTACTGCTACATACAGGACCTATCGTCTGCCTGGCCCGTCACAATCCTGTTTTCGCAGACATCAGGACTGGATCCCAATGACCTCAGTTGCTGGTCAATTAAGTACATTTCTGATGCCTCCTAGTCCTGTAACTGGAGATCTAGGGGTCCCTTTACCTGGACCTCCCGTTGCTCACGAAAGAACGGGGCAATAGAAAACCCCTCAACCCCTCTTAACCATTCCCATGGACTAGCTGAGTCGCCCTGCCACCATGATCTTAAGGTGGCACTCATACACAATATGAGTATGGTAAAATTCCCCTTTTCCCCTTAGGGGCATGGGTGACTGGTCCACCACTATCCTTTTCTAACCGTATAACTTCTAATACTGGAGAACAGGGATCAAGGGACTCTGATGCTAGCCCTTTGGGCCCCACAGGGATGTACCACTCCATGGGCCCTCCACCTTGCTCTCTGTCTCACCCCCAACAATGTCCTCTACAAACCCTTTGGGGCTCCTTGACCCATAAGTGACCCTGCCAGCAGGTTCAGAAATTTGAGGACCTTGGGGGGCAATCACTGCACCGGGGGGGGGGGGTATGGGGTAATCTTTATTAAAACAGGTATGGTAGTGAGGAGAAGTGGTGGGGTGTGTATGTAGCACTTGTCACAGTGGTTTTTGGTGAAGTGTTGGGGGGCTCTGAACTTTGTGGAGTGGGGGCAGGTTGGGGGACGATGGGAAATCCCAATTAACCTAACTTACAGTATAACCCTACTGACTATAATCTAAAAGGTGCTCCATATAAGCACCATAAGCTAGCACCATATAAGAAAAAGGGGGGGGCGCAGTACAAAATTAGCATGTGGCAGTGACAGAGAAGAGTGGAAGCAGGCGAGGGAGCAGGAGGTTGAAGGTTAGAGGAACTCAAAGAAGAAGAGAGGCAAGTGGGGGGGGTTAGAGGCGGTGGGATGGGGATACATGGGGGAGCTTGGGGCAATGGAGAAAGCAGGGGGGCTGAGCAGAAGTTTGGGGGTTTTGAGAGGGAGACTGAGAAGGGGGGGAGTTAGGGCAGGGAAACAGAGGCATGTGAGGGGTTGGGACACACGTGGGGGTGGGCTCGGGGCAACAGGGGAAGCAGGAGGGGCTGGGCAGCCAGAAAAGGAGTGTAGGAGCGGGGAGCCAGCAGCCGCGGGATGCAACGGCAAAAGGAAGAAAGAAAGAGAGAAAAAAAAAAGGACGGGGGGTTGCCGCAGGAGAAAGAGACTGTGGGGGAAAGGGGAACCGGAGCTGCAAAAAGTGGCGGCGGCTGCAGGAGGCAGGTGGCAGCCACGGGAATCGGGCAGCAGCCTCAGAAAGCTGGCAGGAGCTGGGGTGGCTCGTGGGGCAACCGCAGAAGGCGGGTGGGAACCACAGGGCAGGCACAAAAAGCAGCAGAGAGCTGGGAGGGCTGGCAGGGCAGCCATGAGAAGCAGCGACAACTGGGGCAGCTGCAAAAAGGTGAAAAACTGGGGGAAAAGCTGCAACGGGCAGGGGTTAGAGAAGGGAATAGAGATGGCTGGGGGAAGCCACAGGGAAAGGGGCTGTGGGCAGCAGACGAAGGGGCTGGAGAGAAAAGAGGGGCACACAGGGGCAGTCAGAAAATAAAGAGGGGACAAGGAAAGGTTTAAGGAGAAGTTTTATTCAAGTTGGGGAAGTTACAGAGGGGAGGGCAAAAGCAACTTAACAAACGACTCTAAAGGCTACAAAGTAAAGGAAACAATCTTACCATCTATCTTAATACTACTAAGGCTACCAATTAACTCAATACAATGTTACAATACACAGTGATACTTTTAAAACCAGTTCAAACTTTTCAGGAGGAGGAGATATGCTAAGTGATATAGAGTAGTGACAGGTAATTACAGACATGGGAGCTCCTTTAACAGAAAATGAAGCAGCAAGTAAAGAAAAGGAAAGGAGAAGGCAAAAGCTACACACGAGCCTGTAAAGCTGGGAATAACAGTTTCAAAGCGGCAGCCAGAAAAGAAAGTAATTTTAATCTTTAAAGAAAACTGCAGGACAGGCTCTTACCATCCCTAGGAGCAGCAGCAGCAGCAGCAGCAGCATTACAGGCAGTAGAGACTCGTACTCGGGCCGGCAGTTCAAAATGTGCATTTTGCTTGTGGAAGAACTCGTTGAGTGGAGGAGGTCAGCTTCTGGTTGATCAGGCTAGGCAGGGTGTCTTGGGGACCTTCCTGCCTGAGCCCCCCAGGACCAGAGCTTTTAAGCTGGTTTTCCTGCCTTTCCCTGATTACAGGGAATGCAGAGAACAATGGTGGTATGAGTCATACCTTGCAGTCAGGCAGAGCCTACCTACACCAAGCCCTGTCAGAACAATGGACACTCAGGATGGTAATGGCCATCCAGTTAAGTTCAAGGGGGCCATCTGCTCCATTTAACATTTCTTACATACCTAAGTGATGGCCCGGGAGGGGCGGCCATAAAATCAATACAGTGAGTCACGGACAATAAGTAGGAATATTTCATCAGCTCCATTACAATGCTACACCATTTCAAATGTTTATATCTTCCGACTGGTCCACCTTGGTGCCTCTACTCTTCAGAGGGAAAAATCAACCATTGTCGTCAAGAGGGTAAGAATGATAGATCTCTCCCTCCCTGCTAGGGGTTCTGTGGTCCCTCTTAGGAGAACTAAGGGCTTCCAGGGCTTTAAGGGAAGTTCTTTTCAATAATGTGTGGTGGGACACCCCAGCCCTCAGGATTAGCCAAGATGGGGATCGCTCTGTCTTATAGTGTCTCCCCAAAACCCTTATCTGTTGGGCCTAGCACATCATGTGTGGTGTGTGCCACCGACATCCATGAATACTGTGCGATTCACTGATGGACACATTTCCCTCTCCCATTTCTTTCTCATTGGTTCCCTCATACAGTGTTTCTTTAGAACAAATGAATGGTTACAGTGCACCCCTTCTAGGAGGGCCAGGAAGCCTTCTCCTTTTTCAGGCACCCTTCCATCCCTTGGGTTTGTCCTTACGGGGGTAGCCATGCCGAAGGTGGGAAAAACCCAGCTTGGCTTACCATTCACAGTAAGGCTAGTAGTCACATAATACTGAATGATGTGAGCAGCGCTCGAAGAAGAATGGAGAGCTACTTACCAGTAATTGTCCTCCTTCGAGATGGGCTGCTTGCATATGTTCAGATACCTCCCTCCATCCCTGCTACTTGGAGTTCGTGACTAGAAGGGACTGAGGAGGATCAGAGTTGGGTCTGTATATATAATTTCCAGAGGGATAGCTGAGTTAGTCTAGTTTAGCGTGCAAAAAAAACAAAAACAAAAAACAAAACAAACAAACAAACAAAAAAACAACCCCCCCCGAAAAAAACCTCATTGTTTTTTTTTTTCCATATATATAGCCACAGGAGTGGCCAGAGGGACCAGTGACCACCGAACCTGCTCTGACAGGCTAGGACTAAAAGTTTCCAACCAATTGTGCACTGCGGCATGTAGACACCTAATACAGAATTTATGTGAGCAGCCCAGCTTGAAGAAGGACAGTTACTGGTAAGTAAAAAATACAAGGAGTCGTGTGGCACTTTAAGACTAACAGATTTATTTTTCGTATGAGCTTTTGTGGGAGAAAATCCCACTTTGTCAGATGCTTCGAAGATGGGTGAACTTCCAGAATGGAATGAAAATAAATGCAAGGGGGTGTAAAACATAGGATCAGGTCATACAGTAGTAGCAAATCAGAGCAGTTGGCCAGGGATGTTCTATCTACTACAAAAATCCATAAAAAAGGAAACCCTGGATGCCCCATCATCTCAGGCATTGGCACTCTTACTGCCGGCCTATCTGGCTATGTGGACTCCCTCCTCAGACCCGATGTTATCAACATCCCTAGCTATCTTCAAGACACCACGGACTTCCTGAGGAAAATACAGTCCACTGGTGAGTTTCAAGAAAACACCATTCTGGCCACTATAGATGTAGAAGCTCTTTACACCAACATCCCACACAAGGCTGGATTACAAGCTATTAGAAGAACCATCCCAGATGATGCCACAGGACAGCTTGTGACTGAATTTTGTGACTTTGTGCTCACCCACAACCACTTCAGATTTGAGGATCATTTATACCTCCAAATCAGTGGCACTGTTATAGGTACCTGCAGGGCCCCAGAATATGCCAGCATCTTTATGGGTGATTCAGAACAACATTTCCTCAAGTCTCTTCCCAAAACACCTCTTCTTTACCTACGCTACATTGATGACATCTTCATCATCCGGACACATGGCTGGGATGCTCTTGAAGATTTTCACAGAGATTTCAACAATTTCCACTCCACCATCAAATTGAGCCTAGAACACTCCACACAGGACATCCATTTTCTCGACACTACAGTACAAATCAGGGATAGACACATCGACACCACCCTGTACCGAAAACCTGCTGATCGATATAGTTACCTACATCCTTCAAGTTTCCATCCTAAACACACCACACGATCCATTGTCTACAGCCAAACCCTAAGATATAACCGTATCTGCTCTGATCCCTCAGACAGAGACAGACATCTTGAGGATCTCTATCAAGCATTCTTGAAACTACAGTACCCACCTGGGGAAGTAAGAAAACAAATTGACAGAGCTAGACGGATACCCCGAGGTCATCTACTACAGGAGGGGCCCAAGAAAGAAAACAACAGAATGCCACTAGTCACCACATACAACCCTCAAGTCCAACCTCTGCAACAAATCATTAAGGACCTACAGCCTATTCTAAAAGATGATCCCCGTCTCTCTCAAGCCTTGGGAGACAGACCTGTCCTTGCCTACAGACAGCCACCCAATCTTAAACAGATACTCACCAGCAACTACAGAGGTAACAAGAGAAACATTAAAGCAGGCACACACCCCTGCAACAAACTATGCTGCAAGTCTGCCCACATATCTGCACAACAGATACTATCATAGGTCCTAATCAAGCCTGCTATTCCATCAAAGGTTCATTTACCTGCTCATCTACTAATGTGATCTATGCCATCATGTACGAGAAATGCCCCAACACCTTATACATTGGACAAACAGGACAATTGCTGCGCAAAAGAATAAATGAACACAGAGCTGATATCAGAAATCACAAAACAAAGAAACCAGTTGCTGAGCACTTCCATCTTTCTAATCACTCGATAAAAGATTTGTTAATGACCGTAGTCAGAGATGTGGCTGGGACATCAAGACTTCAAAGAGAAACAGCTGAACTCGAATTAATATGCAAGCTAAATTCTGTGAAAGCAGGACTTAATCGAGACTATGGGTTCTTTTCCCATTACAAAAGGTAATTTGACTTCAGGCTTCCCATGGCTTGAACCTAACAACTGCTCTGATTTGCTGTTATTGTATGACCTGATCCTATGTTTTACACCTCCTTGAATTTATTTTCATTCCATTCTGGAAGTTCACCCATCTTCGAAACATCTGACGAAGTGGGATTTTCTCCCATGAAAGCTCATGCGAAAAATAAATGTTAGTCTTAAAATGCCACACGGCTCCTTGTTTTTTTTTTTGCTGGACTAGGCTAACACGGCTATCCCTTTGGAAACTGGTAAGTAACCCACCATTATTTGCTAAGAAAAGGAAATGATGGTTACTAAGAGATTAAAATCAGTAAAATATGTACAGAGGTGAGTCACAGTTTGTAATTACACATTGTGGCAGTAATTTAAAAAACTGCTGGTTTCCCAGAAGTGTTTTCATTGTATACAGATTGTCTGTCTGTGGGGACCTCTGCTTTGCAGCTGTTACACTTCCCTGTAAGACTTTAAATAATTCAGAGATGCTGGATCTTTCCTTGAATCCCTTTTTTCTTCGAACATTGCTCACATCATTTTGTTCTACGTGTTTACATGCCACAGTGCACGATTGGCTGGAAACATTTTTCCCTAGCCTGTCAGAGCAGGGTCAGTGGCCAATGCCCCCCTCTTGCTGTTCCCATGGCTATATATGGCCCCAAACCTGATCCTCCTCAATTCCTTTTTCCGCCCTCAGTGATGGTTATGGAACAGCTTGCTTTTTGCACTAGTGCAAGTGCCTGCCTATTCCGCTTTGTTTATGAGACACCCATTTGCATTTGAAGATCTATTCATGGACATTGTCCCGCCGTGACCCACTGCTCCCACCAAGTCTTCACAGCTGGAGGTGGAACACTGCCTCCAAGCACCGGCATCCCTCTCCCCAGGCAAGTCAATGCTCAATCTGTCAGTCCTTCAAACTGAGGACACTGAAAGGCAGAGTGCAGAGGCACCGTCTGTTGGCCATGGAACAAACACTGCAGCCTACCACAGTACATTGAGGTCTTCTGTAGTGCTGCCAGCATCATGTGCCAAGTCAGCACCAGGGCCCTTTCAGCACCTTCCCCGGTGGAGCACAGGAAACTGCGCTTGGTGTTGACTTTGGCAAAGAAGCACTGGCGCCGCTCTGGGTCTCCCCAGTCAGCCTCCTCTTGGGGGCAAGGCCCAGAGCCCATCCTGGTGCCATCCACTCCAGAGGCCTTCAAAGCTTGCAAAAGCTCTCTTACTTCTGCCCACTCCCATGCTACTTAGGCCATCGAAGCCAAGAGGGAAACCAGCCTTCATCTTGGGGAGGTTGTCTGCTCTGGAGCAACACCAGTTGTCATCTACCCCGGCACCGCAAGCCTTCCTGCGCCATGCAGCACTGGAGCTTGAAGAGGTCCCCAGACACCTCTGCCTTCCCCAGCACCGAGTCAGGTCATAGGCCCAAGCACCCTCATAGGTGGCTCCCCTTCTCTACTTCAGTGCCATAGCCATCCTTCCCGGCACTGGCAGTATCAAAATTCATGGCACTGACCTTGCCTACTCAGCACTGAGGAACCTGTTCCCTAAGTCCCCAGGAACTGGCACCTCGTTCACCCACCCATCCCAGCCACAGGCGGGTCCGGCCTACACATGAAGGGCCTGCAGTATCGGGCCCTACCCGGTACCA
The DNA here is from genome assembly GCA_007922195.1 of Podocnemis expansa. Taxonomy (NCBI): domain Eukaryota; kingdom Metazoa; phylum Chordata; order Testudines; family Podocnemididae; genus Podocnemis; species Podocnemis expansa. The sequence goes on along the minus strand of ML682007.1, from coordinate 38,807,576 downwards.
CCCTTGGATCTGGTCTGCTTTGCCTGGAGCCTCTGAGGAGGAGCCCTCGTGCAGCACCACTGAGCTGAAGGGCAGCACCCCGAGCTCACATCTGTCCTCGTCCCTGACTGAAGCCATGGACCGTTGGCCATGGTCATATAGAGAGGGTCCCAGCACCCCCTATGATCTCCTTCACTGGATGATGGCATACTTGGGCTTGGAGGTCCTGGACCCCCTTTCTGACTTGGGGTTCATGGTTTCACCAGCTGTGATTTTGGTGCCTCTGCACAATAACATGCATGACCTTGCCAGGGCACACTGGTAGACTCCTGTCTCCATCCCACCAGTGTCTGAGGTGGCTAGTTGCAAATACCAGGTTCCCACCGAGAGCTTCTCCTTTTTGGTGGACCACCTGGTACTGAGCTCCCAGGTGGTAGAGGCCTCCCACAGACGGGAGGGGCAGGAACATCCAGACCTCTCTCCAAGGTGGAGGGAATCTAGGAGGCTTGACCTCTTGGGAAGGAAAACTTACTCAATTTCTGCCTTCCAGCTCCATATCGCTAACCACCAAGTGCTGGTTGGCTGATATACCCTTGATCTTTGGGAATCCATGAGGTGCTTCTGGGACCTCCTTCCCCAGAAACCCCTGGAAGACTGTGACTTGGTTATAGAGGAGGGCTTGCTGGCTTCCCATGATGCTGTCATGGAGGCCTGGGACATCCTGGATACGGCTAGCTGTGGTATCGCCTCAGCCATGGTCATGCACCATGCAGTGTGGCTCCAAGATTTGGGCCTGCCCAAGGACTTGCAGCAGGCCATGCAGAATCTCCTCTTTGAGGGATGGTCGCTCTTCTCTGGAGCCACTGACTCTCTGCTGCACGGTATGAGGGACCCTAGGTCTGCCCTCAGATCTCTGGGCATGCACATGCTGCAGATGACAACCCAGCCCTCAGCAGCTCCTCAAGCATCTGGGGCAGAGGGTCCATCAGGGATCCTCTCCATGTGGTGGTGAGAGAGAGCAGTACACATGGAGTTCTAGTACATCTCCATATTCCAGGGCCCCCTGCCAGGGTGTGGAGCACCCTTCTGCCCCATGAACGAGCACTCCTTGAATTGGATGCTGCCTCCCCAATCCATGCCTCTACGATTCATCCTTCCTCTTCTCCCGTGGGCCCCATCACAACAGCCCTTGGGCTCCCAGTACCAGAACCCAAAGATCAGTTTCATTCTAACTGCCCTCACAGTCAAATTCGGGATCTCTCTCTTCTCCTATGGCAATGCCAGTCTGCTAACCCTTGCCAGACAACTCCAAGGGGACTATCATCACAGGGCCAATAAGGGGTGAGAGAACAACAAGTTATTCTCACATGCACATATACCTGTATATGCATCCAGAGAGGATGGGATGGAGGAGGAGGAAGCCCCCTGTTATCCCTTCTTGACCCTCAGACTGCATGCCTGGGGACCCTTCTCAGACAACAGTCCAACTGGGATGCACAGGACATACCCTCTCCTTCAACTCCAAACCACCTCAGAACCTGGAGTTTGGTGGGACATACCACCCTATATGTTTATCCTGAGCAACCGTGTGCCAATCAGATGCCCCTCTTACACTGGGAAGGGTAAGGCAACACCTTCACCCCCTCACTTATGAAGGAAGCAAGGGAAGAATTGCTGCTTTTCTCTAACCCCGGCCTTGGGGGGAGAGAACTGTAGGACAGTGCCCCCTTCACTGTCCCCTATGAGGGTGCAGCTGCCCTTGCTCACCTTGTCCCTATGGCACCCTTAAAAAAACAAAACAAAACCCTGAAGGTTTAGCAAGGCCCCCGCTGAAGCCCACAGAAGGGAGTGCTCCCCTTCTTCTCCTTTCTTCTCTCCGGGGAAGAACGTTCTTCCCCCATGAGCTCCACGAGGCAAACAATAATAGCAACCCCTGGCCTATGAAACATGTTGATCCCTGCCACCCCAACAACTGGGCAGAGAGGGTTTTTTTCCTGCTCTTTCTGACAACCAGCTAGCTGCTGCTCTAACCCTTTTCTACATGCTCCTGCTCAGGGCCCTGCTGCATGGTTTAATGAGGCCGAGAGACACTACTCAGAGAGGGTTAAAGAGGTACTGATAGGTGGTAGAAAGCCTTCAGCTAGGGCTACCTACTCTGCTAGGTGGAGGAGTTTTCTCCCTCTGGTCCAGGGGAAGGGAAATAATATGAGAGACAGCTCCTATTCTCTTCATGCTCTATTACCCCTGGACTTTAAGGATAGAAGCCTATCAACCCCTCTCTCAAGGTTCACATAGCAGCAATCTCGGCCCTCCTTGATAAGGTGGAGGGGGCCTCAGAGCTCTCTTAACCCACCTCCACCAGGTCCCTGAAGTGTATTGGGGAGATCTATCGACAACCCAGAGATTTATCACCCAATGGGACTTAAATGTGGTCCTCTACAGTTTAACAGAGTCACCCTATGAACCCTTGAACATGGGTATACTGTTGGCCCTTTTGTGGGAAATCTGTCAGCCTCCAGGAAGTGGTCCAAGGCCCCTAGCAAACTAGTTTACTGTTGGTAGCACACCCTGTGACAGTTTTTCCCCCAACACTCCTTGCATCATTTCCCCCCAAGGGATACAGGGAAACACCTCTTGCACCCTTTCAAGAGAATTATTATGTCTCTGGTTTTCCCCTGTATTTCTTCCATATCCAGGGACTACCCCTTTCTCTCTGACCTGTTATCGGCATACATGGTGGGGTTCATCAGGTGAGATCATCTCCTTTTTGTGGAAGAAGAGATACGCACCTTCCCCCAAACATCCCTGAGAAACCCCTTGATACTTGAAGGGGCAAATATGGGCATCATACTGCTGATCCCAGACCACCCAAGCAACCAACAGCTATAGCCCCACTGCCTCTGACACGAGACAACTCACCACCTTACTATTTACAGGTTGGGGCAGGGGATAATAACCAGTTACGTGGGTGCCACATGCCCTCTGAGCACTCTGCTGCCGAGGAAAGTGGGCAAAAAGTTTCCAGCTAATCATGCACTGTGGCACATAGACACCTAGAACTGAATGTATGTGAGCAGGTTACACAGGTAACCCACTGTTTAGCTTCTTCTCACAGAACACAAGCTGACAGTCTCTCTACCCACATAAGCTTTTTCTTTAATGACGGTGAGAGAAGAATGCACTTTGAGTCTCTGACCTCTGCTCATCTCACATAATGACCATTTCCTTTAGAATTAGAACTTTTTCTAATAAAGTCTTTCAATAACTTTCCACAAGGTGTCTTTGATATCTGATGATTTATTTAGTTGCAGGATTATTTATAATGTGTAAGGCAGGCTTAGAAGATGTGCCTAGCAGCTTCTGCCTGTTTCAGCCTCAAAAAGTTAAGACAGGGATTGGGGGAGGTGTGGTTGCATAGCTACTTCTAGAGCTATGCCCTGAGGTATTGCCTCATCCCCTGGCTCCATTGTCAAATGATAGATTTGGCTTGGCTTCTTATGTAGCCTTTCTTTGTTATTTTAATGGAAGAAACTGTTTGCAACTACTGGAGGTTTAAGAGCTGAAATCATTGAAAGAAGCAAACCTTTTCTAGGAGCTGAAATCAGTGAAGAGAAGCAGCAGACAGAATGAATGACCAGTAGGTAGAGCCAGCAGATAGTGAGAGCGGCCAGTGGCAGACTGAACAGTATGAGTGACCAGTGGGTGGAGCCAACAGCTGGTGAGAGCTGAGTGTGAGTGAACAGTGGGCAGAGTCCAGAGGACAGTACTAGTGGACAGAGTGAGCAACCAGTGGTTGGCACCAGCTGACAGCTGGCATGCAAGACACTCCTTACCTGCTGTGAGGTTTGTTGTAAGCCTGTTTTGCACTGATTCTCCAGATCAGTGCTGGGTTTGCTATTAAGTTCACGTGCTGTTATGCTGTGTGGGATCATGTTGGGAACCCGTTCTGCACTGATTCTCTAGATCAGTGCTGATTTTTGTTATTTGACCTTTTACATTCTGTTTTTATTAGTCTTAAAAGTTCTGTATGCTACACTCAGACTCATGCTTGTGAAAAGGGAAGCATTACCCAGGAGATAGTGCATGATTTCCCAGAAATCTGGGTGGGGGCTCGAGCTGGTTGGTGGTGTTACATTATTTGGAAGCCCCTAGAGATAGAACCTGGCCCTTGTTCTGCCAGCTCACCGTGGCAGAAGGGTTACAAATGTAAATGTTTGTTGCTGTATCGTAACTGCAATTTTGTTGCCTGCATTGTGCAGCAGGTCAGACTTGATCAAGGTGCCAAACTCATTCTGTAAGATTTTCAGGTAAATTATAATCCCATAATGAGAGGCAGCATATTCAGAGCTGTGTAGGGAATCTTTATTGAAAGAGAACAGAGACCAGAGAAGGAACCAGACAGGTTTCGCTAGCACTAAAATAACCCTCTTATTTATCTCTATTATAACCCCAATGACCATACGTAGTCCAAAACACTACATATTCCTCCCCCTCTAACAAAAAAGCCCTCCCCCCTGCCCCCAGAAAGAATAAACACTAAACTAGGAGATGAAAGAATAAACACTAGCCTACCCCATCTCTGGCAAACCCACAGGGAATAGCTAAAGATCCAGCCAGTTAGGAGGCTTTCTGTTATGAAGTGAATTATGGCAAACTTCTGGTGTGCCCACACTGCAAGGTATTTGTGGCTGTGTCACTACAGGTAGTAGGAAGTAGCCAGAACTGGAGGGAATGTTGCTTCTGGTTGCTCCAGGGAGGAGGCCAAAGGCATTGAAGGGGTGGCTGCAGCAGGAAAGACATGAATAGCTATTTCATGTCCTGATCTTATATCATATGTAAGGGTGACAGTTACATCAGTTGGGGATGCATCCTCCCAATGAGTATGATGGAGTAGCAACTGATCTACATGCTGTTGCCAAACCATGCCACCCACTGTCTCATCAGAGTAGGAAATAGGTCCTCTGGATGATGCGTGATGCTGGAGCCCTTTTAGCTCCTGCAGCATAGTTTCGAGCGAGGACAGGCCTGTCCAATACTGAAGGTGTGGTCTTTTGTTCTTGGTGCATGTCTGTTGACCTGATTCTGCTGTTGGCGTTGAATCATTTGTCATGTTTCTCGTGCTTTCAACAAATCTAAGCAAGAATGCAACTGCTGGAGATGCTTTAGTTGTAGCCTGTGCAGTGTTTCTGTAGGATAACAAGAAGTTGTCCAGATGCTTCTGAAGAGCCGAATATGCCCTTGCAGATTTTAGAGCTTGCTTCATAGTCTGTATGAACCTTTCAGCGAGTCCATTGGTGGAAGGATGATACGGTGCTGACCTGATGTGATGTATTCCATTGGCCTTCATAAAAGTTTCAAAATCTTAAGAAATGAACTGTGGTCCATGGTCACCCACCAGCTGTTCTGGAAGACCATAATGACTAAAAAAGCCACGCAGGGTCTGGATAGTGTTTTCCATATTAGTGGACAGCATTACAGAGACTTCTGGCCATTTTGAATGGGCATCAACAGCAATTTAAAACATACATCCTTTAAATGGGACAGCAAAATCAACATGAATACATTGCCATGGTCTTTCAGGCTAATCCCACGCATGAAAGGGTGCCAACTGAGGTGTGTTCTGGATGCCCTAGCATGAGGTATAAGCTCTAGCTATATCTTCAATGGCCCAGTCCAAGCCTGGCCACCAGAAATAGCTGTGCAATTTCTTTCATGCGCACTATGCCACAGTGACTTGGATGGAGCTGTTCTAACACATGTGGTCTTAATGAAAGCAGAATAATTACATGCATACCCCACAATGAACACCCAGACTGGTTGATAACTCTATCCTCCTAGACAAGTAGGGGCAGATGTCAGGTGAGACCTGGGAGTCAGGTAAGAATGTTCCATGCATCACAAAATCCATAACTTGATACAGAACTGGGTCAACACGTGTCACTCTCTTCACTTGAATAGCTGTGACAGGTGTGTTTTCCACCTGTTCAAAATGAGAGATTCCTTTCTGACCCAGATCTTGATGTACCAGTAAGAGTAGCTTTGAAAGATTATCAGCTTTGCAATGAAAAGAGGATTGCCTATACTTAATATCATAAATAAATCTGGTAGTCTTTAAGTGCCACAAAACGCCTTGCTTTTTTTTTTTTTTTGGTTACTAGACTAACATGGCTGCCCCTCTGGAACTTGATCTTGTATGTATATCCAGAAAGTATCAATGTCCATCATTGCATATGACTAACAGCCAAAGATGGGACACCTCTGTGTAGCCCCAGAATTGATGTGAGGGATCGATGCCCACTGAGAAGTGTGAACTTCTTTTCTCACAGGTACTGATAAAATTTCAAAATGCCAAAAACAATGCCCAGTGCTTCGCGTTCAATTTGGTAAGTTAGTTTCTGCCTTGGTCAGGATGCATGAAGCAAAAGTGATAGGCCATGTGACCTGAGCCTCCTGGGATAACCTTCTGAATGTGCCAAAATCAGGGCAAGCTGCAAAACCAGGGGACAAATCCCCTAACCACTGACGGGTGGTACTTAAACCAGTCTCCCAGTCAGTAACAAAATATGCTTCTGACTAACCACTCTGGTCATCACCAAGCATAATAAAATAGAAACAGCCCCCTTTCTGCACATCAGAGTCTATGGTCCCCTCTAGCCAGTGGGTCTCTTTAAGAAATAGGTTCTCCTGACCCCCAAAGGGCCAGCCACATCACCCAGAATAATATAGGCTTAGATCTTACCCAAAATACCACTCTGCAAGCCAATCCTTTAGTAACTACAACTAAAAGATTAATATAAAAAGAAAACAAACAAAATGAGAGATGTTAAAGGGTCAAAGTGAATCACATACATACAAATGATTTAGAGTCCATAGAAAACAAATCCTTGAAGATCCTGTAGTTTGCAGATTAGTCCCACTCCTCTGGTGTGCACCCAACAGCAGCAGCAGCAGCAGCTGAGCAGGTGTCAGTCCTTTGTTCAGTCCCAGAATAGTTCCAGAGGCAGGTGTTGGCTGCAGATAGATCAGAGACTGAAGACTAGACAAAATGGAGAATGGGTGATGGCCTTTTTATCTGAGTCCTTGCCAGATCAAAATGAAGGTGGGCCACATGGTCAGTCTGAGTAACTGGTCAAACAGGTTTCCTCTTGGGCCCTTGGTAGCTGGGAGTCCCCTCCTGATGGGCCATCAATAGACCAATAGTTTGCACACACCCTGTCTGGGATTGCTTTAGCTCAAACAACTTGGAACACACATAAGACAAATAGATTTCTAATCTCCAATACAGGCATGATACCTACATACAAATCATATAATCATTCCTATCAAACTACAGCCTTTCTATTGATACCAAACATGACATATCACATGTAGATAATTGTAAATATGAAATATCAATATGAAAAATAATCAAACAGTCCTCTAGACCCAGACAGTGTCACAGGCCTCTCTTCACCTGAAGTCATAATATGTGACAACACGGCCCCAACTTCATAAGGGGAGGCATCACAGACTAAGATGGGGGCAAAGATGGATCAAAATGTGTGAGAACCCTAGAGTTTACCAGGGCAAACCTAGCTTTGTTAAATGCAACATCACAGGCTTCAGTCCAGTTCCAGACCTTGTTTGGCCCAAGATGCTCATGTAGGGTTTTCAGGAGTGTCACTAAGTGTGGAATAAACTTGCCATAATAGTTCAATAAACCTAAAAAAAGAGCAAAGTTGGCTTACATTCTTAGGGAACGGAGCATCCACAAAAGCATTAACCTTGGTTGGAGACTTATGAAGATCATCAGCATCAATTACGTTGTCCTAAATATTCAATCGAGATCTGGAAAAATTTGCATTTGTCTCTGTGAACATGTAGGTCATACTCTTGCAGTCTTTGAAGAATAGCTTTGAAGTTTGTAAGGTGTTCCTCCTCATTTTTGCACGTGACCAGGATGTCGTCCAGACAGCACTGTACTCCTGAGAAGCCACTCAAAATCTGGTCCATTGCCCTCTGGAACAAAGCTGGGGCTGAACTAATTCCAAATGGTAAATTACAGTATCTGTACAATCTCTTATGTGCTATGATTGTCAGCAATTCTTGAGATTTTTCTTCAACATGCATCTGTAAGTATGCTTGTCTCAAATCAATCTTGCTAAATTTTTGTCCTCCAGCCAAACCTGCAAAGATGTCCTCAATGCGGGGAAGAGGATATTGCTCTGCACATAACACTGGGTTGACAGTGACCTTGAAAACTCCATAAATCTGAATGGAGCCATTCTTCCTCACTATTGGGACAAGGGGTGATGTAGAAACCCTTGGGGAGGAAGGAGTGAACATGCTGGTCAGCGAGTCCCAGGACAGCCAATAGGAACAAAGCACAGCTTTTTGAATTAGAGCAGCAGCCTTTCCTGTTCCTGTTTGGATGCAGCAGAGGTTCTGGGAGGATCAGGAGGAGGCCAGAGGGGCCTGAGGAAGGATCCAGTGACATCTTTACCAAAGATAAGCTCAAGTTTGTTACTGACCAGACGTGAGTAGAACAGGGAATGTTTATTTAGACACGAACAGGGTATTTCTTTGTTTTTGCTTTGTTTTTGGATTTCTCTGTGCTAAGCACATGTTCTCCCTCCCCCTACCCTGTAAATACCTAAGTTAAATCCCAGAGAAGCAGCTCTGTGTTTTTTATCTGTTCTTTTTTAATTAAAGATTTTACCCTTTAAGTGAGCTCTGGTTCTGTGTCCTGAAGGGCATGAGGTTTGTGTGCATGTGCCTCAGACTGCACAGCCAGCTACTAAAGGGGACTCTGTTCCAGTTCCAGCTCATATCACAGCTGGGGTTCAGTCTCTTTCCTAAAGGGAGGAATAAAAGTGATTGCAAGTACCTTACAGGAAGGAATTCCCAAGTGTGCCTTCCTGGGTTTTCAAGAGGTATTTTGCATTTGGGTGGTGGCAGTTATACCACTCCAAGGCCAGGAATTAGAGGCTTTGGAGAGTTTGAAGACCAGGCTTTAAGGCTAGTGGCTTTTAAGACCTGTTGCAGGCCCCCACCTTCTGCACTCAGAGTGCCAGAGTAGGGAAACAGCCCTGGCATGGTGGCACAGTGGTGTGGACTTTTTTTGAACCAGAAGCACAAACCTCAGGATTTTTTAAAGAACACTTTTTTTTTTTCTCCCTGTTGGGTAGTGGACATTTTGGGAGAATTCTTTTTCACCTTCTTGTCTTGCTTTTTGTTTTTTATGTTTGTTTTTTCTTTTTCTGCCTGGGGAAAAAGGCATGTAAGGGGTGTAACTGGCAAAGCCAAGGAGTCCAAAACAAGCAGTTTGTTTTTTTCTAGCTTTTGTGGCACGGGATAGCTAGGCAAGAGTAGGTCAGGAAAGCAGCACAGTGAATGCATTTGTGTGCTGCAGAGGAGTGATGGAGACACCATCCCCAGATCAGTCCCAGAAGTCCAATTCCAAGGCAGACATGTGGAGTGGGGACAAGAAAGGGGGTAATAAGCCCATGCAGGCAGGAGTGGATAGAGGCAGCCATATACCTTCTGTACCACAAGGGCCATGCTGGGAGGATGTCTTTAAGACAGGAAGATCTCTAACTAAGAGCGAGATGGAGTTTTTCCTAGAAATGAGGTGCATAGAAGCAGAGGAGAAGGAAAAGTAGTGGCACTTTGAGCTGGAGAAAGCTGAGAACTGGGTGCTGCAGCTACACTGGGTTCTGCTACTACCAATCCTACCCCAGTTTACGCTCTCCAACCCAAGAAATACCCAGTGTACCAGGTAGGAGATGATGCAGAGGCCTTCCTAGAAAATTTTGAAAGGGCCTGCCTTGGATACAGCATCTCCACAGATCACTATGTGATAGAGTTGAGGCTACAACTCAGTGGACCCTTAGCAGAAGTGGCAGCTAAAATGCCTAGAGAAACCATGAACAATTATGAGCTCTTTAAACAAAGAACCAGAATGAGGATGCAGCTGACTCCTGAACATGCCCATCATTGGTTCAGGGCCCTAAGGTGGAAACCAGGAGTGGCATTTACCCAACATGTTTACCAAATAGATAAAAATTGGAATGCCTGGGTAGCAGGGGCACAAGCTAAAACAGTGGAGGAGCTCTCTCTCCTAATAAGACTGGAACAGTTCCTAGAGGGTGCCCTTGAAGAAATACAAAGATATATCCTGGATGGGAAGCCCAAATCCATATCAGAAACAGAGGAGATTGGAGCCAGATGGGTGGAAATGACAGAGAGGACACGAACAGGTAGTAGTTTGTGGTGGTCCCAGGAGGGGTGTCCAGAGATGGCATATCACTACTGGGAACAACCCAAGGGCCGACCTCACAGCCCAGTGTAAATCATGATTTCAGGGGCTGACTGGAAATTGTGAAATTACCTCAACGTATTGTTGGGATTTGATTTTTCCAAAAGATAGAAAGCAAAAACCCCACTTCCCCTTTCCACAGAGGCCATGGCTGCTCGTGCAGGATTGGGGGTGGGCGGTTGGAGGAATCTAGTAGGCTAGTTGTGCCCAAGGAAGTAGGGACAGGACTGCCAGCCCTGGGTTTCTGTCTCATGACATGGTACCAACCAGGCAGGCCTGGCTTGGCTGGGGCAGGGTCCAGCTCAATTTCAGCTTCATTCTGGCCCTGGGCACAGCTGCACAAGTCAAGTAGAAACCCTAGCGGGGCCCAAGATGTAGTGTTTTAGGGAAAATTATAATCCAATGATGTGGAGCAGCATATTCAGAGCTGTGTAACGATGGGTTACTTACTAGTAACCATCCTTCTTTGAGATGGGCTGCTCAGATTCATTCAGAAATAGGTGTCTCTATTCCGGAGCACCAGATTGGTCAGAACTTTTTGCTCTAGCCTGTCAGAAGAGGGCAGGTGGCTAGTGCTCCCTGCGCCACCCTATGGCTATATAGGTGGCTGCTGCTCGGCTCCTCCCCAGTTCCTAAGAGTCACCAACTCCAAGCACAGAGATGAGGGGAGGGCTCTGAATGAAGCCAAGCAGCCCAGCTTGAAGATGGCCGGTTACTGGTAAGTAACCCACCGTTTTTCTTCGAGTGCTGCTCGGATACATTCAGAAATAGGTGACTGCTAGCCATGCTGATGGATGGTGGGTGGAGTTGGGTCTTTCACCTGCAGCATGGCATAACTCCAGCATAGGTATTTGTCCAATGAGCAGGATCCTGGAGGGCTCTAGGATCAACCCAAGGACTGTCACCCAGGCAAGGATAAGCAGGGATTTCAGGACCTAACCCAGTGGAGAAAGTAGCCCCAGTTTGTCCGAGCGCCTATAGTGGCACTTATGCAGGAGGGCCTGAAGTCACCTTAAGCATAAGTGAGGTATGAATGCATCATAAAGTTGAGGAATTCGACTCTACCCACTCTGCCTAAAGGCATATTGGCAGAGGTGGGATAAAATAAGAAGATTAGAGTTCTGGCAATAACACGTGTTAATGTACCTCCTATAAGGGAATTCAGGAGGCAGTAAGGTTGTCAGGCTGGCATTGGTGGGTACCGACACTGCCATAACCGGTGGGCTGGCGGTGATGGTCATCAGTACTGCGAGAAAACCCCAAGGGGAGGGGAGTTTCTTCCCTCCATTTGATATTGTAGGGCACCAATGGGATGAGGGGTCAAGCTGGGGACTTGAACAGGGAGTTGGTGTTCCCCCGGGACCTGCGGCCATGACATGCCCGCCAGAGGGTTTCAGGTATATTAATCTGGCGCAGTCAGTATCCCGCGGGGGAGTGGGCAGCCAGGGTGGGAGGGAAGAATCTGGGGAAAGTTCAGTGAGCTAGTTCAAGAAGGTATCGGGATGTTAGCAACAACAGTCGATATCCTGACAGGCACAGTCATGATGAGATGACGAGACCCACTTGGGGCCCCCGGTGCCTGGTCCATGCTATGGAAGTAAAAGAGAAGCATGGGTAGTGTCATGACAAAACCCACTGGAGGGGAATGTTGAATAGTGAATCCTTACATGCCAAGGAGGTAGTAGTACTACTATCTATGCCCTTCCCTTCCCTTTTGTTTAGAGTTTCCTCAACAGGAAAGCAGCCATAGGGATGCTACGGTGAGGGGTTTGGACGTTGTGGGTTGGTAATGGTTCATAAGTCTGATAGGTCCGGTTGCTAGTATCTGCAGCATATTCACAGGCTTTGGCCAGATAGTCTCACCTCGCTGGGGGGGGTGATGTGGGAGAGGGACCGAGCCCAATTAAGACTGCATTGGGGTGCCCATTGGGATTGATGCACCCTGCAGGAAGGAGCCCTGGGAACATACGGAGGAGGCAGACTGCTCCACAGTGGCAGGGCTGTGTGATGTCACCTGTTGGGGTGCATCCCGCCCTCTCCTCTCTCTCTTTTTTTTTTAGTACACCTGGAGTGTCCTCCACAGGTATGGTAGTGAAGGAATAGGTTCTACCAGAAGGTGGGCTCTAACAAGGGTGAGCCTGTTCCCAAATACCCATATAATGAGAGTAACTTCCGGTTCATGAAGAGTGAGCATTAGAGTCGAACTCGGTCATGACAGTTAGGGCAGGATGTGTCTTCTAAGATGCACCTACTGAGCGCTCTGGGTCTTATGGGAGGGAGGCAAATATACCCACCAGACTCTTGCATTAGGGTGTCCTGTAGCTAAGCTGGGAGACTCCCAGTACTAAGGCCGTACCCAGGGAAGGTGGCTACGAGAGAGATACCTCTAGATGAATGGCCTGGTGGGCGAAGATTGGTGCCGGAGGAGCAACTGTCTGTGAAGACGGTTCCCAGACCAATGCTGGGGAAGACGGGCTGTGATCATGGGCATATTTTAAGGTGGAAGGATGAGCCTTCCTGTGTACGACTGAGTGGCAAAGGGGAAGTCTATTTGGTTTCGTAACTTATATCCGGATATTGTCTCTGGGTTTTGGGCCCGAGGGGCTTCTGACTGGAATGTAACGGAAACAGTCCCTTCAGGGATAGGGAGGAAGATATCTTGGGCCCCTTTTGTGATGGGTGAGAACCCATGTACCATCTTGGGGCCTGGGTACATGCCATTAGTGGTGATCAAAATCCCAGATTGGGAGAATTTCTCGAGGAATGGGTCTACTGCTTGCTCGCTTAACCTCCTTCCCTCTATATATTTTGGAGGACGGTAGAGCAGGCAGCAGTCCCCTTCTACAGTTACTCTTAGCTTTAAGTTGAGGTAGAAGATTTGAAGGTTCATACCGCACAAGGGCCATGAGAGAGTTAGCCAAGGCTATGTCCAGTTGCTAGGTCCTGGCATTTATGTCTGGCACACAGGAGGTTGACGAATTACCTGACCCCTGTGGTTGGGGAGGGTTCCAGCTGTGAGCATATGCTCGCGATCTCAATGAAGGTTGATTGGGGACCATGGTTGAACACTAGCAAGAGGAGCGGTAGGGATGAGCGTGGTGGTGAGCCCATTCATCTTGTGGTCAGGGCGTGGAACCAATACTAGGGGTTCTTTGCCTCACAGGCTGGGTAGACAATGGTGGGTGATGCACTCTCTGATGTTGGAAGTGTGTTCTAAGAGTGCCGTATGTACCCCCTCCTGTAAGAGGGTCACAGCGGAGGAAGGGGAACAGGAAGGAGGGGGTCTTCCCCTAACGGAGTGTATGCAATTATGGTAGCCTCTTTTGGCTAGGGCCAGTGGCCATCAATTGCCTGCCTGGGTTTAGATGGCAGGCTTCCATGATGCCCTCTACTCAGGGAGAGGGATCTGAATTATGAGGGGCCAGCCCCCACAAAGTCTAGGGACTGACCCTGTCCTACCCGGAGGGAGGTTGTGTCACGTGTGAATCACCCATCCTCACCAGGGAAGGGGTGAGGAAGGGAGAGAAGGGTTAGTTGTCATTTCAGAAGGGGAGAGTCCCACCACTGGGAGTCGAGCACCCGCCGCGGCGTAGCACCGAATGTCATCTGGGTGGTCACCAAGGGGGCCTGGCAGTGATCTGGGTGGTTATAACCTAATCGATGACCAGGGTTGAAAGCTGTCCTGGAGCCATCCTGGAGGTTCCCCGGAGGGGTTCGAACTGAAGTTATGGTGATGAGGACAAGTCCTCGCTAGCAACAGTTAAGGGGGAGGGGAGAAGGGGTAAACATGGCCTATCACTGGCCTTATGGGGCCGGAGGGCGTGGAAGTGGCTCCGGTTGGAGGAGGCCAAAATATTTTAGCTCTCCCCTAGGGTCACGGGTGGTGCCCAGAACAGATGAGGTCTCCCCAGGGAAGAGGGCATATCCCCCAAGCTGCAAGTTGAGGTTGACCTGCTGTGAGGCTGGAGGGACTCTGGCTTCCCACAGCCAGGCTGCGTGCCGCAGAGTTATGGTGGAGGCCGTAGTTCGGGCCGCCGTATACACAGAGTCCCAGGATGAAAGGACGAGGTCTTGGGAGGCTATTTTACCCTCCTCCAGGAAAGCCTCGTACTCATTCCTCTCCTCAAGTGGGAGTAAGTGTCTAAATTTATGGAGTGACTCCCACGTGCTGAATGTATATTGGCTAATGAGGGCCTGATTGTTCCCAACCCTCAATTGGAAGGCTGAGGAGAAGTTAACTTTGTGGCCTAGTAAGAAGCTCCCTAGTGTCCCTGAATTTTGGGAGGGTATTGGGAGGGACCTGCCCCAGCCCTAAGGTCGCCTCTACCATTGCACGAGGAAGGGCTGGATGGTGGGTAAATGAGGGGAATTCAGTCCCCAGGACTTTATATTTAAGACCAGCTGTATCCAAAACTGGGGAGATAGAACCTGGATTCTGCCAGTGGGAGGAGGCCAAGTCCCAAACGCTGGGGTGGAGGAGCACTGTAACTGGTGCCGCCAATGAAAAGAGTAGCCTAAAGACAGTGTCTGAGGGCAACTCGGAGGACTGAACCTCCATGCCCATGTGGGCAGAGACACGGTGCAGGAGGTCGAAGTGCACCGATAAATCACCGGTATAGGAAGACGGGTTCAGTGTTCTAACCGGTACCAAGGGGGCCAGTGCCGGCAAGACTCGAGAGACTTTTTGTGGGGACCAATCCCGGGGGTTGATATTGGAAGGGTGATGGCTCTGAGAGTTGGTGCCAAGGCTGTTTGGAGCCCCTTGAAGCCCTGGGCTGGAATGGGGGAAACCTCTTGGGATTCCTGAGGTGGCACCAGAGACGGGAGGGTGGTATGGTGCCATGGGGGTGGGTCCACAGTACCATGACTCCCAGGGGGCTCTGGTGTTCGGGGCCCCAGGGCCGGTGATGTAGAGGGTGAACGGTGCCACATGCATGAAACCCAGGCCTTCGAAAGGCCAGCTTCCCCCTTCTGGGCGGCACCAGAGAAGGGGGCGTAGGCAACAGGAGGAGCATCCTCGCTGCCTCCACTGCCTCCAGGGTTGGCACCGAGGCTGACTGGTTCTGGGGAGAGCCCTGTGCTGAGAGGGATGGGCTGTTTTGGCGCTGTGGTGCTGTAGGCACCGAGCTAGTCCTGCGGCGCCGATTGGTGCAGTGCTGGGCGGCGGGCTCTGGCGCTGAGCTGGCACGTAGTGCTGCAGGAGACCCTGAAGCCTTGGGGAGAAGTGCTGGGCTTGCTGAGAGGCCAGGGCATGATGCCTCTGCTCCTTGTCCTTGATGGTCCTGGGTTTAAAGGACAGGCAGAGGGAGCACACGGTGACCTCATGGCTTTTGCTGAGGCACCAGAGGCACTTCTTGTGTGGATTGTCCCAGGGGAAGGCCTTGCCACACTCGGCACAGGGCTTAAACCCCGGCATGGCAGACAGTGCTGGAACGCGATTTTCTGGCACAGAAAGGGAGACCTTCTTTGGGGGGAACCAAGTCCACAAATAGGTTCTCCCAGTCGGGCAAGAGGCTCATTCACAATCAAGGACAGGCTGCTTGCGAAGCAAGGAGCAGGCAGTTCTACCACCGATACTGAGGCAGAAGAAATGAAACTGGGGACAGGCCGGGTGGTGGCCACCTATATAGCCACGGGGTGGTGTGGGGGGCAGTGGCTGCTTGCCCTCTTCTCACAGGTTAGAGCAAAAATTTCCAACTAATCCGGTGCTGAGGCACGGAGACACCTATTTCTGAATGTATCTGAGCAGCGCTCAAAGAAGGAGTCTTTATTGAAAGAGAACTGAGAGAGAGGGAACCAGACAGGGGTCTTTATTGTTTCTGGGGACAGAGGGTTTTTTCATTAGAAGGGGAGAATATGTGGTGTTTTGGGCTATCTAGGGCCATTGAGGTTGTCATAGTGATAAATGGGAGGGCTGTTTAGGTGCTAGGAAAAACCTGTCTGGTTCCCTCTCTCTCAGTTCTTACACAGACTCCTTACACAGCTCTGAATATGCGCTCCTCATTATTCGATTATAAATTCACCTAAAACACTATATCTGTCGACGAAGGTAGGATGCGTGTGTGGCCCCAAAATTGATGTCAGGGGTCAATGGTCAGTGACAGGTGTGAACCTCTTTCTGCACAGGTACTGGTGAAATTTCCAAACACCAAAAACAGTGCCCAGTTCTTTGCGTTCAATTTGGGCATTGTTGGGTTCTGCCTTGGTCAGGGACCGTGAAGCAAAAGCAAGAGGCCTCTCTGCCAGAAGGCGTAATATGTGACAATATAGCCCCAACTCCATGAGGGGAGGCATCACAAGCCAACTGTATGGGCAAAAATGGATCAAAATGTGTCAGAACCCTAGAGTTTACCAGTAAGCGTTTAGCTTTGTTAAATGCAACGTCACAGGCTTCAGTCCAGTTCCAGGCCTTTTTCGACCCAAAAAGCTCACATAGGGGTTTCAGGAGTGTCGCTAACTGTGGAATAAACTTGCCATAGTAGTTCAATAATCCTAAAAAAGAGTTAAGTTGTCTTATGTTCTTAGGGAGTGGAGCATCCACACTAGCCTTAACCTTGTCCGGAGACTTGCGGAGACCATTAGCATCAATTATATGTCCTAAATATTCAGCCGAGGGCTGGAAAAAACTTACATTTGTCTCTGTGAGTAAGTAGACCATACTCTTCTAGCCTTTGCAGAGTAGCTTCCAAGTTTGTTAGGTGTTCCTCCTCATTTTTGCCAGTGACAAGGATGTCATCCAGATAGCACTATACGCCTGATAAACCATTCAAAATCTGGTCCACTGCCCTTTGGAACAAAGCTAGGGCTGAAGTAATGCCGAAAGGTAAATGACAGTAACTGTACAACCCCTTATGTGTTATAATTGTCAACAACTCTTGAGATTCTTCTTCAACATGCTTGACTCAAATCAATCTTGCTAAATTTTTGTCCGCCAGCCAAACCTGCAAAGATGTCCTCAATGCGGGGAAGAGGATGTTGCTCTGCACATAATACTGGGTTGACAGTGACCTTGAAATCTCCACAAATCCGAATGGAGCTGTCCTTCACTACTGGGACAATGGGTGTCGCCCACCGGCTGTGAGTAAGTGGCACTAAGACTCCCTGCTTGACTAACTGCTCCAAGTTTTCTTTCACCTTAGGTCTGATGGCAAATGGCACCATCCTGGCCTTCAAACATTTTAGTTGGCAATCAGGCTTTATATTTAATTTCACAGTGATTTCCTTCATGCTGCCTAAGTCTTCACCAAAAACAGCAGTGTGTTTCGTTAGTACCGCTGCTAGACTCATTTCTTCTTCTTTGAGTGTTGCTTGGATGCATTTGGTAATAGGTGTGTCTGTGCCGGAGCACAGGATTGGTTGGAAAACTTTTGTCCTAGCCTGTCAAAAGAGGGCAGGCGGCCACCACTCCCCATGCCACCCAGTGGCTATATATACGGCCGCCTCCCGACCCCTCGCCTTTCTTCTGCCTTGTGTGTCAGATTTGGAACGTCTGCTCCTTGCGAATGGAGGCAGCCTGTCCTCCTCCTATGAGCTTTGCACCCGATAGGAAGCACCTTTTCTTGGACATAGTTCCACCACAGGAGTCTTCCACCATTGGGCTGGAACATTGCAGAAACATGCCAGGGTTCAAACCCTGCTCCAAGTGTGGCAAGGCCTTCCCTCGGGATGATCCCCATGGGAAGTGCCTCTGGTGCCTAGGCAAAGACCACCTGGTCTCAGCCTGTTCCCTGTGTCTGTCCTTCAAACCTCGGACAATCAAGGAGAGGGAACAAAGGCGCCATGCCCTAGCCTCTGAACAGGCTTGGTACTCTCCACCTGAGGCTTTGGGTTCCCGCCCGGCACCGAGACCTAGCTTGGCACCAAAGCCGACTTGGCACCATGCCACCAGTGGCCATAGCAGCACAATCTCGGTGCCAACCCCGGCACCCCGGTGCCACCCTGGTGCCTCGGCACTGCTTGAGGTTGCCCCCGGCACCGCAACCTCGACACAGTCTGGTACCACCGGTAGAAAGCTCGCGTCAGCGCCTATCACTTTCACCTCCGGCACCACAGGCCTGCCACAGCCCTGTGCCATCGGTGCAGGGCTCACCCTGGGACTGGCCACAGTCACCTTCAGCACCGCAGGGTCGGTACAGCCCAGTACCGATGGGGCAAGAACTTTCTCATCAGGAAGACCCCCTTCCCTGGGTAAAGACTTACCTTGGGCCTGCTCAGTGTCGCTCCTGGTGCCAACAACTCCAGAGGCAGTGGAGGCTGCTCGGGCACTCCTCCTGCTACCCACACCACCTTCCCCGACTCCAGTTAGAAGGGCCAAGCCGGCCTTTATTTCCAAGGCCTGGGTCCATCATGTGCGTCATCGCTTGCCCTCACCACAGAGTCCTCCATCTTCCACTCCATTGGGCCTTGGTATCATAGGGCCATCCTCACGGCAACATATTACTTTGCTGTCACCAGTACCGCCCTTGGAATCACGAAGTCCTTCTTCCACCTCAAGCCCAGAGGAAGGCCCATCGATGGGCTCCAAGCAACCCTGGCACTGCACCTCGGTGCCATCGCTCTTCTGTTTTTTGTCCCCAAGAATGGTCCCCCTGGGAAACTCCTTCTCCTCCATGGCAAACACCTGCCCTGTCCCCAGCATCGGGCTCCTACACTGGCAATCTGTTGGCACACTTTGATTTGTTGCACTGTGCTACGGCCCATTTAGGGATGGAGGTCCAGCCCTCCAGTCCCCCTCAAGACTCCCTGTTCGGGCTGGCCTTTGCCTTGGCAGAGCCACTGTCAGTTTCACTCTACCCAAGTGTTTGGGACCTAACATTTTCCTGGTGGCAGAGTCCAAGCTCTACTGACCTGGTCTCGGACACAGCGAGCCTTGAGTATTGGGGTCTCGAGTTGGACTTTCCTTCCCTCGCTGATCACCCAGTCCCACCTAGGAACGTGGTGCAAATGGTGCTAGGCTCGGTTGAGCCTTCTAGTGACCCCCTCCTGGCTTCTAGGGAAGTCAGGGAACTGGACCTCCTGGGCCATAAGGTCTACTCCTCCTCAGCCTTCCAACTTCAAGTGGCAAATATTCAGGCTCTAACCAGCTGGATGTGTGGGAGTCAGTCGCGAAATTCTGATGCTTGCTCCCACCAGAGGCCAAAGAGGAGTACAACGCATTCCTAGAGGAGGGTAGAATAATCTCTCAGGACCTCCTCCTCTTGGCCCAAGATACAGTGGATACAGCTGCCTGCACTATGGCCTTGGCTGTGACTATCTTCTGAGTGGCATGGCTTAGGGAAGCCAGGGTGCTCCCCACTGCTCAGCAGGTGGTGCTTGACCTGCCTTTCGGGGGGGACATCTTGTTTCCTCCCAAGACCTTAACCATGGTGGGCACCACGCAGGACCCTAGGGGAGAGGCCAGATACCTTGGCCTCCTCCCATCGGGGCCTTTATGCTCCTCATAAACTTTATGGGGCGACGAGCCGCCCTTTTCCCCCCACTTTCTTACATGACCCTGGAGGTAGAAACTTAAAATCCCACCCCCACCCCCACCGTCAGCCCATCTCTAGGGTGTTTTGGAGCTTCTTTCTCCATTTTCAGCTGCAAGGAAGGTGCCTCCCCCAATTGGCTGCCACCCCATTCCCATGACAATCAGGACACGACATGACTTCAGTGCACCATTGGAGTGTGGAGCTGATACCCCTTTCCCCCTTCTTTCAGGAGGGAATGGGGAACTGATTGTGACCAGTCCTGTCTTGACATTGCGAACAGGGGTGAACCAGTCCTTGCCCTGTCCTCTGGTTTTGGAGGAGACATGGGCTGCATAACCCAAGTCCCTCTCAGCCATCGAGACATCCACACTGAGGCCCAACACCCAGACGTCTCTTAGCAGTTGCTACTTTCGGGCTCTTATGGGAGAAGGGAACAAAGCCCCCCCCCCCTTCAGGTACCCCTTGACTGGCGACCCCTGCACTCATAAGCAGCAAGACGGGCCTTGCCAAGGCCAAGAAGTGCATCTTATAGTAGCTCCAGCCATCACTGCAGATGCTCTGGTATGCACAGACATAGGTGCTCATCCGGACATGGGGAACCCTTTCCGCCTACCTGACTATCCTACATCAGGTAGGACCCATTCTCGTTCCTGGGACTGGGAGGGATACCTCTCCTCTCTAACATACTGGTCAGCACGCTGGTTAGGTCAGCCCTGCTGGGTCCTCAGATACCACTATGGTAGAAGTGACCTTCCACCACCCTACCCGTCAGGTGGGCACGTGATTTGCTTTTTGTCATAAGGGGTCCTATGCTCCAAGGAAGGCCAAGGCAGAGCTGTCCAATCCCTGCCTGTCCTATCCCTTTCCCTAAACAAAAGAAAGCCAATGCTATGTAACAGCCGCCTCTCCTTCTTCGGGCACTCTTGGTTATTATCAGGACGTCCTGTTATGGGAGTCTTTATTTTAGGCCCACCCTACCAAGGAAGCGGTGGTAAACCCTCTTCATATCTCCTCCCCTTCACTCCTAAAGCAACAACTTAAGTTCACCTGACCTGGAATCTACCAGATTAAGGAGCTCAGGGGAGAGGAGGCAATGTCTCTCCCCCCAAAGCAGGTGAACAGCAGTGGGGAAGAACCCATTCTGGGCCTCCTGCATGAATGTCCAGCTACCGCGGCATCAGTCCGCTAACAAGCTCTGTGCTCAATACTGCATTCCATGCACGGAGGTTCCCCTACTGAGGTGCTCGTACATGTCTCACCCTAGCCCACCTCGCTTCATCGATCATTCGTATTTTGGCCTGGCGCACTGCTCCCTGGGCGTCTGGCAACTCGCTATACCTTGTTTGGGGACCTGAGGCCCAAAAACTGTTGGGATATCTCCATATGATACTTGATAATGGCAATTACCAAGGCCGTTTTGCTTCCCTCACTCTTTTGAGGGACCTAAAAAAAAAATAGGGAAGAAAGAGATGTAATAGAAAACCCGTTTTCTGATGTGCTTGGAAATTCAGAGGCCTCTATCCTCCATGGGGAATGCCATCCGGAATATTTCCAAGGATGGAGGTAAGCCACCCTGATTGGTTTCTCTGAAACCTAGGGTACTCCTGCAGTACCGCAGTTGACACCCTGAGAGTAGCTTCACTTCCCAGGTGATCGGGAGGAGACCTCTCCTTCCTCGTGTAACTCATATTGTTTGGAGTAGTTCTGCCTTAACGTGTCCTTATCTCTGGCGCACACATTGGTGCAGCATAGTTGAGACAATATCATTTCTGGCAGTGCCATAGGCTCGCAAAATCTTATTCCTGATATTCGAACTCCACTAGCCCTCTGGCCACCTCGACTCAGTGGCCAAGTGGTGCCATTGCATTTGTTTCCTGCCTTCCCTTCTCGCATCCTTCAGATATCCCTTGTCCTCTGGGCAGTCTTCCTGGTTCTGGAATCCTGAAAAGAATGTAAGGCCCAATAGGCCGGCTCTCTCTGTGAGTCCTCACGCTTACCGAGTTACTTATAGTTACTTACCAAGCCAACAGCACCGCCTAAGGCCATCATGCCTCCTTATAGGTGCTAGTGATCCAAAGTGCCCTTCCAGTGGTAATCCTCTGGGTTCTTACACTATACACGGCTGGAAGTTTGTGCTTCGTGCGCTCTTAACCTAAGGACCTTTGGCCCAGCATGCCACGTGCTACTCATTGCACCACCTTTGGCTTTCTGTCTTCATTGTACTAGCATGACGTGTCTTCCTCTAGACCCTTCTTGATTGAACTTGGTAGTCTGTGGGCGCTTATAAGTGCATGGTTCGTTTGGCCCACCGGGTGGTTGTCCCTGGTGGGCAGTTAGGGGAGTTATCATCTCAAGAGGTCCTGCTGGCCTGTCCCCTCCTTGGGGGATGGGTAGCAGGTAGACAGTTCCCACCCCCCGAGGGGGGGTGTAACTGTCAGCTTAGAGGCTGGGTAGGACAGTTCACCCAGAGTCTTGCGCCCACAAGCGGGCGTACAGTCCACGAGTCACAATGCAGTTGGGGTTAAACAAGGTGGGGTAGTGTTGAAGTCGACGTCTCAGGAGAAAAAGGGGAGAGGAAGGGGTAGGACACAGGCCCGCCCTACTCCACTGTGTCCCAGCCCAGGGGCCTAGCAGTGGCCTGGCCTTGGTACCAAGGGGTCAGTGGGGATCCGGCCGCAACACGCTGACCCTGATAGGGGGATGTGCAGCTCCCCTGGGCTACTACACTCCCCCTCTGCCCTTAGTACCTGGTCTGTTGTAACTTCTACGTCCTCAGGGTACTCGCTGAGTGGTACCGAGTAGAAGTCCTCCATAGCATCCGCTGATGGCAGGTCTGAAAGTCCCAGGCTGACATCCATCTCTTCAGGGGGTAGCTCGTGTAGCATCACCTGGTCTGAGGTGTGGGGGAGCTCCCCCGGGACTGCTATCTCCGGGGGCTCCGGCTCTGGTGGAGCTAGGGACAGTTCCTCCAGGTCCTCCCCCGTAGCCCCTGCGGTCCCTTCTCTGGAGTCCGGGGCCTCCCTGGCATTGGGGGGTGGCTGCGGTTCCTGTTGGGCCCACTGCCTGTCCACTGCAGGTGGGGGAAGATCCTCCCATGGGGTGCCCGCCATGGGAGGCCCCAGCCAGCCCTCCCGGCGTGGGGCTGGTGACCAGTGGGTAGGCCTGACCCTCCTCTGTCAGGGCAAGGGCTGGTCCTGAGGAGCCCAGAGGGAGACATCCTTCCCCTCCGGTGGCCAGGGCTGAACTGAGCTCCCGGGCTCTGCTTTTATACTTCCTGTCCCGCCCCTGGCGTTCCGGTGTGAGTGACAGCCCCGTGGTGGCCATCTTGTCTCCTCTGGGGGTGGCCATCTTGTCTCCTCTGGGGGCGGCCATCTTGCGGCCTCTTTACATAGTCCTTATTCCTTCGTGCTGCTTACACCCTTCGGCCACGTACAGTCCATGGACAGTTCAAGGGATAACGTTCATCCCTTCTATGGCTATCTGTGTAGGCTACAGCCATCATGGCTAGGCCCATAACCCTTTGGCTTCCGGCACTTCTCTTGTAAGTCCACGCTGGAGGTCCCCTATGGCCAGTCATTTACCCTCTGGCCTTCATACCTTATGCTCCACCCCTAGGTACAGCAACTAACACATCTCCTCCACATTTGTTGTGTTGCGTTGATTCAACTCTCAGTTAAGGTGACGTTAGTCTGTTCAGCCCATGCATGCTTGCCTTGGCTGGATTGGACCTACCCCCTGCTTTGGTTGGCCCCACAGTTATTGGTTCTCTTTTGTCAGGCCAAAAGCCTAGTTGGCCTCTTGGCTCCTGTTAGAACCTCCTTCGCTGGGCTTCTTCCCTTCTGGGGTGGTTTGCTGTGCTGTAGGTGGACAAGCCAACTGCACCCGCTGTCCGTCAGCGTGGCTGGTAGTCACCTATTACTGAATGCATCCGGGCAGTGCTCGAAGAAGAACAGTGGGTTACTCACCAGTAACTGTCCTTCTTTGAGATGGGCTGCTTGGATCCATTCAGGTCCCTCCCCTCCATCCCCACATCTGGAGTTGGCAACTCTGAGGAACTGGGGAAGGGTCGGGAGGCGGCTGTATATATAGCCACTGGGTGGCGTGGGGGGTGGTGGCCGCCTGCCCTCTCCTGACAGGTTAGGACAAAAGTTTTCTGACCAATCCAGTGGTCCGGCATGTAGACGCCTATTACTGAATGGATCCAAGTAGCCCATCTCGAAGAAGGATGGTTACTGGTGAGTAACCCACCATTCTTTAGTCAATTGATGCACTTCTGCCCAATTGAGTTGGATTTTCCTGATCCAAGATCTTCCCCTTAGGGCTTGGTAATTCCCCTTCACCACAAACAGTGGTAGCTTTGTGGTCTTTCTGTTGAGTTCTACTTTTACATCAATAGTACCCAACAGGGGAACAGTCTCCCCAGTATATGTCTTCAAAACCACTACTGTTGGCTTAAGTGGCAATGTCTAAAGTCTTCTCATATACAATGTTAGAAACGAATGAAATGGCTGCACCAGTGTCCAAGTCCATGTGTACAGGTTTGCCTTCCAACACAGGTGTCACCCAGAATTTACATGGGCCAGCTGTTATAGATAGAACATGGAGGGAATCTTCATCTTCTGATTGGGTGTCACTATGATCACCTGCATTCTGCTCTATTGCACTCCAGTTTGGTCCAGCTGTTTTTCTTTGACAGCAGGATTTCCCTCTTAGTCCGCCGAACCAACGGTCCATTTTTCTCAGGTCAGCCTCTTCTGTCTGGCTCATTCTTCCGTTGCTTGCAGGCATGTTCAATGTGCCCTCTCTTACCACATTGTCGACACAGTAGTTCTTTACACCAGCACTCTGATACGAGGTGACCCTGCTTCCCACACTGGTAACGTTCCTATCTCCCCAGTGCCCTGTGGGTAGGTTGTGTGGACTTCATTAGCAATTCTCCAGTCAGAAGGTACAACCCCTGTATTCATCGATACTTTAAAAATCCTTGCTAAAGGACTGGCAATTTCATGTGCAAGTTCCTTCAAAATTCTTGGATGAAGATTATCCGGACCCCCTGATTTAGTTCCATTAAGCTGCTGAAGTTTGGCTTCCACCTCAGATACGGTAATTTCCACTTCTACATCCCATTAGCTGTCCTACTGCTATGTCCAATTTTGGTCATCAGTGTATAGAAAGGATGTAAAGAAACTGGAAAGGATTGAGAGTGAGTTACAAAGATGATCAAAGGGATGGAATGCAAGCCATATGAGCAAAGGCTGAAGGAACTGGGTATGTTTAGTTTAGAAAAGAAGAGATTAAATGGGGACATGATAGAGATCTTGAAAGAATGCCATAAAAAAGATGGAGAAAAGTTGTTCTTACTTGCTGCAGAGGGCAGGACAAGAGGCAATGGGTTCAAACTGCAGCATAGCAGATTTAGATTAAATCTCAGGAAGAAGTTCTTAAGTGTAAGAATAATAGGACAGAGGAATAGACTGCTCAGGGAGATTGTGGAAGCTCTTTGGCTGGAGATTTTCAAAAGGAGGTTAGCTAGCCATCTACCTTGGATGGTTTAAACCAGGGGTCTCAAACTCAAATCACTATGAGGGTCACATGAGGACTAGTATGTTAGCCTGAGGGCCACACCACTGAAACCTTTTCATAAAATGATATTGCAAATATTGATAATGATAGTGTCCTTGCAGGCCTCGGGAAATAACTTTAGGGGGTTGCATGAGGCCCATGGGATGTGAGTTTGAGACCCCTGGTTTAAACATAGTTAATCTTGCATGTTGGCAGGGGAATAGCCTAGACGACCATTTTTAGCCTGTCACTGTCCTTTTTTTCCAGTGTGTGAGCATGCAACAGTATTGTCATGACCAAGGCATCCTGAGTTGGCTCTCTTTGGCTGTTTTCAGAGGTTTGCCCTCTTTGTGCTTTGAAAGTTTCTCCTTGCCAGAACTCCTCATAAAAGATCCTACTAAGCAAACTCCTACTCTGAAAAAATCTTCAGCGAAGCAGGAAGAAAACAAAAATAAAATGTCCATGTAGAATGTACTGTGAGCACTGAACTGAACATGGAATGACTGTATGCTTCTGATATATCCTTAGAAATCTAAAGAAAGGAAAGCCAGTAGAATTATCTACTGAGGAACACTGCACTCTTTTCCCATGTGTCTCTGTGCAATCCCTTTAAGCATGGGGCAGTCCTTATTGTACACTGTGGCTGAAGGTACAGCAGGATGGAAATTTTGCACATTCCCTTCCTTCTTTATATCTTCAGAGTCATCTTCTACAGTAATATCTCACCTATATCTTCTCCAATCCAATAAAAAAAAATTAACGATTTTGCTTTCTCATAACATCAGTTGCAGTAGCTTCAATGTCAAGGTCTTTTCCCTTTCTGAGATTGTCTTGTAACAGCTTGCCAGTAAGTTTCTTCATTATCTGCTTTCCTCTCTCCAAGGTAGGCCCCTGGTCCTCACCCTTTCCTGTTCCCTCCTTCCCCACATAATTCTGTCCCTTTCTGAACCACAGCCCTTTTGTTTCTGCAGACATATTGTCTGACATTTTTATTAATTGCTGTTTTTCACCCAGTCATTTTGCTAAATCTGCTCTCAATACATCAAATTAGTCTGTAACTGACATTTTTAGAAACAGCTGTGTTGGGAGTGTTAAATCCTTTAACTAAAATTGATGGGTTTTCAATGGGAGGTAATCTCTAACCAGGCAGAGGCCCTCACACACTCCCAAGGATAAGGAAACCAAAAATAAAGTTTTTATTTATAATGACTCAGTGGTTAATTGAACATGGCCTGGATCCCAAACAAAACCAAGGGGTGGGGGAGAGTGATAACAAACTAATTAATGGGTTTATAGGTCACCAGCCTTCTCAGATGGGTGAGGACAACCCAGGATTGGCATCTCCACCAGCATGATGACATCAATGAAGAACACCAAAAGCAGTCAGGAATAGCTGGGAACAGGAACACAAGAAAATGGGACCAGGATTGCAGCAGGAGAGTCTTCTTTCTTTTTTGTCACAGATGTTTTGTAAACACAGAGTTATCACTGGGGCAAATATCAATTAGTGCTGCCAGAACAGTCCTTGTATACGGCACATGAATTTTCACACTTTCAGGTTTCCACCTTTGCTTGAAAAGAGCACCAAAGTCCAAGAAGAAGGAGGAACCAAAATGGAGGATGATCAACAACTTCAAAACAAAATGGCCATAATGAAAATTCTTCTTACATGGAGTCTCCTGGTTAAACAGCTGGTGGAGACATAGATGAGAACAGAAAATTTGCAAGCTACTGTCTCAGCTTTGAAGTGTCCTTCATTTTTCTAATTTTTAACACCTTTCTAATTGTCTACAAACAGCACCTTGCTAGACCTTGTGATGTGGGGTGATACAGCTGATTGAGCGTGTGACCTGGGCTTCCTAGGATAATCTTCTGAATGTGCAAAAATCACGGCAAGCTGCAAGACCAGGGGCCAAACCCCCAAACCACTGACATTTAGTACTTAAGCCAGTTTCCTACTCAGTAGACTCATAGAAATTGACCAGGCTGCAGAGCCTTCCAGGGCCTGGGGGAGCCAGCGTCTCCCCTGGCCACTTGCAAGCAGCCAGGGGCTGGGGAAACAGGGTGCCCCCAATGCTCTGCCCCAGCCGCCCGTCTGGCAGTGGCTGAGCCGAGGCAAGGGGTTCGGCCGGCTCCCTTACTGCCTGTCTGGCTGGCAGCCGCTGAGCCTGGGCAGTGGGTCCAGCCCGCTTGGGGACCAGCCCCCCCCCCCCCGTTGGCCCCTTGCTGGGGCAGCGGGTCCAGCCAGCTCCCGCACATGCCACCGGGCTGACAGTTGCTGAGCTGGGGCAGCGAGGCCAACAGGCTCCCGGATCCACCCTCCAGGGGGCAGCCGAGGTGCCCCACCTTCCTCCTCCACTGCCCCACCAGCAGCAGGAGGCGCAGGGCAGAGGGATCCCTGCCCTGGGGGCTGTTTTCCCCTGCCTGGCTTCCCAGGTGAGACTCAGGCAGGGGATTGGGTGGCAATGTGGCCCCCTGATGCCCATGGTGCCCCTCTGCTGAATCGAAATAGCAAGTCCTGTGTTCGGACTTGCTATTTTGAGGTGGTGGTTTTTGCTTATTTCATTTAATTGAATTCGAAATAATGATCTTATTTCAAAATAACTTATTTCAAACTAAGCGTTTACGTGTGACCATAGCCTTGGAGTACAAATACATTCCTAATAGCTTTTACGTACACGATACCTACATATAAACCATATAATCATTCCTAGCAGATTATGATTTTTCTATTGATGTCAAACATGGTATATCACATATGGTGTGATGCTCTCTGGGTCTAGGGGACTGTTTATGATTATTTTTCATTATCGATATTTCATATTTACAATGATCCATACGTGATCTGGCATGTTTGGTATCAATAGAAAGGCTGTAATTTGCTAGGAATGCTTATATGATTTGTATGTAGGTATCATGCCTGTATTGGAGATTAGAAATCTATTTGTTTTTGTGTGTGTTCCAAGTTGTTTGAGCTAAGGCAATCCCAGACTGGGTGTGTGCAAACTATTGGTCTATTGATGGCCCATCAGGAGGGGACTTCCAGCTACAGTGGACCCAAGAGGAAACTGGTTTGACCACTTACCCAGACTGACCATGTGGCCCACCTCCATTTTGATCTGGCAAGGACTCTGAGATAAAAGACCATCACCCATTTTCCATTTTGTCTTTAGTCTTCAGTCTTGAGCCTGTCTGCAACCAACACCCCCCTCTGGAACTGTTCTCCTGGGACTGAACAAAGGACTGAGACCCCCCCAGCTGCTGCTGCTGTTGGGTGCACACCAGAGGAGTAGGCCTAATCTGCAAACTACAGGATCTTCAAGGATTTGTTTTCTGTGGACTCTAAAACATTTGTATGTATGCGATTCACTTTGACCCTTTAACATCTCTCATATTTTATTAGTTTTCTTTTTATATTAAACCTTTAGTTGTAGTTACTAAAGGATTGGCTTGCAGCATGGTATTTTGGGTAAGATCTAAGCCTCTACTGTTCTGGGTGATGTGGCTGGCCCTTTGGGGTCAGGAGAACCTATTTCTTTTAGAGATCCAGTGGGACCAGAAGAGCTGGTGTGCATTAAGGGAGCTGTTTCTGCTTTGTTATGCTCAGTGATGACCAGAGTGGGGGAATCAGGAGCATGTTTCGTCACTGATTGGGAGACTGGTTTAAGTACCACCCATCAGTGGTTTGGGGGTTTGTCCCCTGGTTTTGCAGCTTGCCCTGATTTTGGCACATTCAGACGGTTATCCCCAAAGGCCTGGGTCACATATGGATTATTGCAAATATGAAATATTAATATGAAAAATAACTATAAACAGTCCCCTAAACTCAGACGGCATCACAGAGGGTGCTTTATTGAATATCTCAGAAGAATTTGAAATTTCATGGAAACAACATGAAGAGCATTATCTGAAATGATTTCTTCAGGCAAGCCATATGTGCTGACTATTCTGCACTGCCTTAGTAATCCCAGCAGCAGGCTTGTTTATTTTAGGCCCCTGGAATAAACCTTAGCCAGAAGAAAAGTTAATTTGCTTTTCCTCAGAACTCTTTGGGCTGAATTTAGTGGCCCATTTCCATCACTGATGTGGAGCAATTTCTGGCATATTGTAGTTTATTTGACAGAGTTCCCATTGGCTGGTGGATGATGACCTGTCCTTAAGTAT
Source organism: Podocnemis expansa (assembly GCA_007922195.1). Classification (NCBI taxonomy): domain Eukaryota; kingdom Metazoa; phylum Chordata; order Testudines; family Podocnemididae; genus Podocnemis; species Podocnemis expansa. Next base: position 38,778,104 of record ML682007.1, on the reverse strand, counting down.
TCATGCCTTCATCATTCGTCCAGACTGCAACAATTGCTGGATACAAAACCATCAATGCTTAGGAGATTGCAACAAATGTAGGGTGCTGCAATAAAACACAGGCTATCATGAAAACATCATACATGACCTCTGCTCTCTACACAGCCTTCCACAGTGAATTTAGTTCAAAGTATTAGGCTTAACTCCAAAGTACTCAGTGGTCTGGGCCTAGACATCTAAATGATTGCCTGAAGCTCATGGATGAGAACTGTGGTTCATAGCTCTGCTCCTAGGACACAGTGAACTTTCCACAATAACAGTAAAACCCTTCTGTGCAGAAGAGTATCCTTAGGGGACAGTCCCAACACTGCAATGAACTCCCACTGGACCTAAGGAGTGTTGGAGTTTTTCGTAATGGAAAATTTTGTTTTAATTGAAATTTGCCATGGAAGATCTTTAATTTTCAGAAAGAAAACAAATTGAAAAGAAAAAATATATTTGATTGAAAATATTTGGTTTAAATGTTTAAAATTTGGTTTGGGAATGCTGCTATTGTGCCTCATGGCCACCATGGTTTCAATTTAATAACAAGGAGAGATGTCAGATAATAGGCTGAATTGACTTGCTTAATTACATGTTATTAGCCAAAGATTAACATAGCACAATACAGAAAGGAAATGTATGCAGATTAGTCTGGGGAGCCATATAGCAGTGTTAGACTGTTCGTACTAGCTTCCAGAATTACATCTCCTATTTAATATTTAATTGGTGTATGTAGGAAAATCCTTTAAAATCTTTCCTTCCCACACTTATATTTATTTTGAAAATTCTCAGTTTACCTAATCAAATAAGGCAATGACATCTATGACTGTTTTGTCACTGCTGAGACCATCTGTGACCACAATTAGAGCTTAATGCATAGGCATTAATGAATACAGTTTGCTCTTATATTGATTATAAAACACATCTGCTATACCAAATGTTCCTGATTCATCTTGTTAATTACTAATATTTGATCAATTACACTGCTTTTATGCTGGTAGAGTACTTTTGAAAGCTAAAATTTCTTTCTATAAATCAGTGCCCCCCCATTTGAAGACACCTAAATATTTTCAAATGGAGTTATGGACCTCTTTAGAAATCTTAGATATGATCTGTATCATATCGGTCCATGGACCACAGGTTCATAGAATCATACAACTAAATAATTCTAACCAGGCTTTTGTCAAGCTGGACCTTCAAAACCTCTACGATTCTAGCACATCTCTAGGCAACCCATTCCAGTGCTTCACAACTCTCTCCTAATGTCCAACCTAGACCTCCCACATTGCAACTTGAGACCATTGCTCCTAGTTCTGCCATCTACTACCACTTAAAACAGTCTAGTCCCACCCTCCTTGGAAGAAGGTAGTTAAAGGCTGCTATCAAATCCCCCTCATTCTTCTCTTCTGCAGGCTAAACAAGTCTAGTTCCCTCAGTCTGTCTCATAAGTTGTGTGTTCCTGTACCCTAATTGTTTCCATCGTCCCCTACTAGCCCACTGGACTCTTTCCAATTTGTCCACATCCATCCTGTAATGAAGTCCCAAAACTGGACACAATACTCCAAATGAGGCCTCACCAATGCTGCATAGAAAAAAATAATCACTTCCCTTGATCTTCTGGCAATGCGCCTACTCAGGGCAGTCCTTGGGGTGTGGGTGAGAGGGCTAACCGCCCCTGGCCATGCGGTTCTGTGAGCAGGGCAGCACGGGGCCCACCCAGCTGCCTCGCCCCCACTACTATGCTGTCTTGCATCCCCACCCTGCTGTCTCCAGTGCGAAGCCAAAGGCAGTGGGGCAGGGGTGGGAATGTGGAACCCAGCCTCTGCGCTGGTTCTCCCCACCCCCAGGTTGGCCCAGAAGGCAGGGCAGATAAGCAGAGCCCAGCCGGAGGCCAGCCCACCCCATCCTCGGGGTGTGGAGTGACCAGACTAGGGGAGGGGTGGGAGTACAGGGCCAGCCTCTGGGCCAGACTGCCCTGCCATCCCAGAAAGGGGGAGGTGTTGACTTCCCACAGGCTGATTGACCCTGCTCCAACCTATGGACGGCCCTGCTCATACTAATACAACCCAATATGTCATTAGCCTTCTTGGCAACAAGGGCACTCCCTTTACTCATATCCAGCTTCTTGTCCACTGTAATCCAGGTCCTCTTCTGCACAACAGCTGTCTAGCCAGTTGGTCCCTTGTCAGTAGCAGTACATGAGATTCTTCTATCCTAAATGCAGTTCTTCCTGTTGAACTTCCTCAGATTACCTTTGCCCCATACCTCTAATTTTTCTAGGTTATTTTTCAAATGGGTAGCCATGTTAGTCTAGTCCAGCAAAACAAGCAAGGAGTCTGGTGGTACTTCTAAAGATTAGCAAATTTACTTATCACATGAGCTTTCAAGGGAGAAAATCTCACTTTGGCAGATGCTTAAAAAGCAGGACCTTACAGAATGGGAGCAAAATAAATGCAGGGAAATATAAGTCAATAGGGGCAGGGAAGGGTAAATTATAGGATCTGGTCAGAGCCACCCCTAGGTGTTGCAGGGGGGGGGGGAGGGCAGGCTGGCCCAAAAGGCCCCACTCGCCAGCACCTCTGTTAGGCTGGCCAGTCTGTCCCCAGGGCTGGGGTGCGCTGGGCTGGGATGAGCCAGAGGCCAGGCTCCTCCCCTGCTCTGCCTCTAGACCAGACCTCCTTGTCCCCAAGGCAGAACAGTAGGCCTAGGGGCTGGGTGGGAGTGGTGCCTGACTTCAGGACCAGCCCGTCCCACCCTGGATCAGTTGTTCCACCCTGGGGGTGGGAAGGGCCCAGAGAACAGATTCTACATTCCCGCCCCATTCTGCTGCCTTCAGTTTCCTGCCAAAGGAAGCAGGGGCAGGGAGAGCACGGCAGTTGGGGCAGGGAGGGCAGTGGTGCAGGCCTTGCATTGCTTTGCTGGAGTTGGGGGCAGTGTGGGACCCACGGAACCACAAGACCCAGAACAGTCACCTTTCTTACCACTCCCAGGGATGTCTCTGGATCTGATCAGGCTGTAACAGCAAATCAAAGCAGTTGGTAGGATTCAAACAGTGGTGAACAGCACTTAACAGGGAGGCGGGTGGGAACAAGGTAAGTAAAATTACCTTTTGTAATGGGAAAAGAACCCATATCTTTATTCAGTCCTGAGTTTTGTAGCAAGGTGCAGCCCAGCGCCGAACTCGCGCACTCCCCCTGCTGGCCAGAGAAGGGCGTGGACCCAGTGTGGGCCAGGAACCAAAGGGGCTGGGCTGAAGGAGGGGAGCACTATTTAAAGGGCCAGACCAAGCAGCCACAGGGGAGAAGGAGGTGCACCAGGTGGAAGGTGGATCTCCTTGACCCGGAGGAGCGAGGGTGTGACCAGGACCCCGACGATCCCACCAACCCCGAGCAGGGTGAGGACCTGGAGGAGTTACCTCTGGCGGAAGATCTGCCAGGGGGAGGAGGTGAGTGGGGCTCACAGGACCTGGACGAGCTACCCGTGGCAGAGGAGGTGGCTGATCCAGGGCTGCCCAACACCTGTGACCTAGAGGAACTGCCGCTGGCTGAAGAGACGGCTGGAGGTCCAGATCCACACCCGATGGAGGCTGAAGGCCTGACCGGTATGCTGCAGGGAAGGTACCCCGGGGTTTAGTAGGGAAGGGGAGGACGTAGCCCAGGGGAGGGGCGTGGACAGCCCCGCGGAGCTAGTGTGTTTCGGCTGGTACACCACTAGCTGTTGGGTGGCCTGCGCCCACCACCTAGGGCCCTGGGCTGAGACGCAGTGGAGTGGGCGGGCCTGTGTCTCCCTCCCCTCGACCCCTACTGCCACAAACCCCCAACCTTGAACCTAGCCCTGACTGCTCAGACTGCCTCGCCCGGCTGTGGGCTGGAAGGCAGGGACCTTATATAGCTGTGCTTGCCCTGTGAAAGGGGCTGAAGCCCTGACTGCTCAGACTGTCTCGCCCGGCTGTGGGCTGGAAGGCATGGACTCGGCCTAGCTGTGCTTGCCCTGTAAAGGGGGCCTGAAGCTCTGACTGCTCAGACTGCCTCGCCCGGTTGTGGGCTGGAAGGCAGGGACTCGGAGTGTTGCGGGTGTCCTGCGGCTGGGACCGCAGCTGGCCACCCGCAGACGGCCGATGCGACCCGCCTGGGGCGCGACCCGATTTACAGTTCATGGAGTCAGGTTTGCATATGAATTCCAATCCTGTGGTTTCTGTTTGCAGCTTTGTTTGTTATCTCTTTGCTTGAGCACAATTATTAACAAATCATCAGTGGAGTGACAGGGAGATTGAGGTATTTCCATATTGGTTTTTGAATGTTGTGATTTCTTACTGTCAGATTTGTGTCTGTTTATTCTTTTGCACAGAGACTGTCCTGTTTGTCCGATAAATAAAGCAGAGGGGCACATCTTGCACATGATGGCATAAATCACATTGGTGGATGAGCAGGTGAATGAGCCTTTGATGAAGTAGCTGGTATTATTAGGTCCTATTATAGGCCATGTTCACACGTAAATGGTATTTTGAAATAAGGTACTTTGAAATAAAAAATAGTATTTCAAAATAACTTAAATGGAAATAAGCAAATGTTAAACTGAAATAAAGGAAAACCTCAAATCGAAATAACAAGTCCAGACAAAGGGCTTGCTATTTCGAATCAGGAGAGGGGCAGCACTTGTGGGGCACAGGGAGAACAGACCCTCTGCCGAGCTCCCAGAGTAAAGCATCATAGGGGGGAGACCAGCACCTATTGCTCTCCGCATGGGTGTTTTCTTTTACTTATCTGTAATAAAACTGTTAGCTTTTGATTCTGTGCTTAAGTTGGGTTTTCTTGGGAGGTACCGGCATGGGAGGCATTGGCAGGAGAAGTGTCTTCACTGGCTCAAAGGCCTCCGGAGTGGTAGGGACCGGCACTGACTCCTGCCAGTCCTGTGGTGACCCCCAGGTGGGGGACCGAGATCAGTGCCAACACTTCAGTACTGACACTGGTACTGAGCTCATCTTCTTTCACTTTCTGTGGCACTGGGTAATCTCACCAATCTTGGTGCCAAGTTTCCAGACATTGGAACCAGCCATGCAGGGCCCTGGTACCACTGAGTCCTTTCCCCACCGCCGTATTATTTTGCATTCACTGGCACTGCAGACGCAGTCCTGGGAGGCCTTCTGATCTCTGAGCCTGGAGGAGGATGTCTCCAGGGGGAGTAAACAGTCCCACCCACAGCCTTTGGCACCATCCCCTTATAGGTACCAGCCTCACTAATGGTCCCCCCAGGAAACTCCAGCGGGTCCCTGTGGTACTGCTTTGCCCAACTCGGCACTGGTTCCTCTGGCACCAGACAGAGCCCTAAACCTCATGCCCCATTCCTACACTGGTGATCTCATGGCGCGCTTCAACCTCCTTCACTGTGTTTCCACTCATGTGGGGTTGGAAGTCTGGTCCCCTATGGGGCATACTGACATCTTATTCAGGCCAGTGTTCACCTCTGCTGAGCCTATAATAATTCCCCATCATCCTAGTGTGTGGGCCCTTGCCATATCATGCTGGCAAGCTCCTGGGTCCATTGCCTCAGTGTCAGATGCGGCAGGCCTTAAATACCAGGTCCCAGCGATGGAGCTTCCTTTCCTCATTCACCATCCAGCACCGTCTCAAGGGGTGTGGAAGTAGCACTAGGCCCAGGGCAGGTTTCCCGTGATTCTTTCCTGGCATCAAGGGATGTGAGGGAGTTAGATCTCCTCGGGTGGAAGGCTTATTCTTCCTCTGCCTTCCAGCTATGGGTAGCCAATAACCAGGCTCTGGTAGCCAGATATATAATGGACGTGTGGGAGTCCATGAACAAATTCAGACACCTACTCGCAAAGGAGAATAGGGGGGACTATGATGACTTCCTTGAGGAGGGCAAAGTAGTGTTCCAGGACCCACTGCTATTGGCTTGGGATGCCGTAGACACAGCATCCCACAGCATGGCCTCAGGCATAGCCCTTTGGTGGGGGGCCTGGCTCAGAGAGGCAAGGGTGGCCCCCTCCTCTCAGCAGGTTATACCCGACCTACCTTTCGAAGGTGAGCCTCTCTTTGCGTCCGAGACAGATGCCATGCTCTGTAGTGCCCAGGACCCCCAGGGGGATGTAAAATACTTGGGTTTGCTGCCTTCATGGCCCTCTGCCCGACCCCCTAGTCTGTAAGGGGCACCCAACACCCTTTCTTATGCCTTCCTGAACTACTCCACCGCATCTATTGAAACTTGAAGTCTTAAACCTATCATCCTTGTAGTTGATGGGCCTCTGGCCCTAACATCCATATGGGTTTACCAACTATTCCCCATCTCGGGACAACATTGTCTGGCCTGCTGAGAGTACCTGGAGAGAAACACCTGCCTTGCATGGGGGATAAGACTACCTTCCTCCCTCAAGAATCACCTGGTGGTTCCGTCAAGATCCCTAAGGATTCCTACTGGCAGGGATGCCCCCTCCAGCTTTGGTGCCACCTAGAGGCTCTACCTTCAAGGATACATAAAGCTAACATGTGGGTAGTCTTCCTAGTACTTGGAAGGAGCTGCTCTTTGGTTTGAGGTTCTCTGGGGTCAGGGCTGGAGGAACCCTTCCCTCACCGTCTCTCTTCTGCCCCATAAGAGCACGTGCTGTCACTATGCCACACAAGGGGTCATATCCGGAAGGCTGTAGGCCCAAATTCCCTGCAGCTCCACATGCCCTGAATGACCAGCCAGGATCCATCTCCCAATGGTTTCTAAAAACCCCCTGTCATGGGGTATGCTGCCCCCGCTCACTCAAACACAGGGAAAAACCTGGTTTGAGCCCCAAACATGGCCCTTTAATTCAGGGCAGCACTGCCTTATGGCCAGAGTCTGCATTCCAAGGCCCTTCAATCCAGGGCAAGGCGGCCCAATGGCGAGAGACAGCGTTCAGAGGCACTTCAATCCAGAGCAGGCGTGCCCAGGTAGGGGGTTTCAGGCCCACCCGCTCCACTGAACCCCAGCCCAAGGCCCTGGGGTTACTGTAGCTCCTGGTCCATTCGGTGGGGATCCATGCCGCAATGCACCGACTGAGACCACAGCAATACCACGGCTCATACCACTGGGCACTACCCTGGGCTGCTTCCTACCAGGGTCATTGCCGGTGTTTCCCCCTTCAGTTCCCCCGATCCGTCTGGTGTCGCCAAGTCTTTGGCCTGGGCCCCGGGGTCCTCACGGCAGGGTACACCTCGCTCAATGGCGTGCCCAGTAGTCAGCGTCCTCGGCCTATCAATGGCAAGCCCTTTTAAGGCGGGGACTGAACCAGTCCTTGGGTAGGAGCCTCCACCACGCGTCTGCTTCCTCTGCTGGTCCGCCCTTGACTGAGGGGAACTCCAGCCTTTTATGCCTGGGCGGCAGTTCGAGCATGCCCAGCAAGGCCTAAGGGGCGGGGCTTCCCCCTTCCTTGGGGTATATAGGCCTGCTTGAGTGCGGGGTGGGTCCACCCCGTCACACCCCTCCTTTTGTCCTTGGAGGGCGCTTCAGCTCCTTATGGTTATGTGAAGTTCGGGATGGTTCCCTTCACGCTGTTTCCTCAAAGGTTGCCTTTCTCTCCCTCCTGGAGCTAATACTTCCTCCTATGTAGTTCATGAATCCTGGGCACCGGGCACTCACATTGTTCTCTCTGGGTGATTTCCACCTGTTCAAATTAACGATAAGAAGAAATAAGGGAAACACAACAATCCCTACTAATCGGTCTATTGCTGGGGCAGTCTCATGCCCTCCTTTTTCCCTCACCTTTCTGGGCCAATCTGGATTGTTCACCTCGTGTTCATGAGGCCCCATGAACTTGGCTATGCCTGGCCTTGGGATTCAAATCAAGGGATTGACAAGCCAGTAGTTTAGGTTCATCCTAGTGGGTAATCCCCTGGGTGCACATGCTCTTTTATCTTCTGAGTAGTGGCCTTATAGGTTGACAACCCTCTGATGCAGTTATACCTCACCCTCTCTTGTCAGGTTGTCCTCAGCCCCTGGTTCTAACACACCTTGAGGACTTCTCACGGCTGTAGAACCGCTTGCTTGTTTTCCCCTTTTCTCTTCACTTAGAAGAGAAAACCCCAATCTCTTTGTTGGAATGAAACCTCCTTTGCTTTGCCAACTACACAAACCCAAATGGCTGGTACGGCACAGGCTGTGTATTACTAGAGCGGATTGGGATAATCCGGAGCTGCCATGATCACTGGCTCCATCCTCTTAGTCCCCAGAAGAACATTTGGGGAATTGCAGGAAGTGATCCAAGGACCTTCAGAAGGGACCATCTGTGGGTGTGGGAATGCACCTATGAACTTGCCCTGTTCCGTCCATTGACAGAACAGACTCAGCGGCACTTGGGAGTCTGTCCGCTTCCCCATAGTTGGACCTGGGTAGTTCCCTAGGTGACTCTCCCTTCCTGACATAGGGACGAGTCCCTCTCTAATTACAGATTTGACCTTTCCCCAACTCACTCCGAACGCATCTCATGGTCCAGGGGGCCCCTTTGTCTTATGCCAGCACCACCCTGTTCACCCACCGTTTCCACAAAGGTCACTTGTAAGCCATTGATTAATGGCAATTCTTTATCCCAGCTCATGCAGGGTTTTTTCTCCTTCTTTTCTGAGAGTTTGTTCATCCTTCAGGGGGTTGGGTCAACAGATCCTGGCCCTCCTTCCCTCTGCCTTCATAGGTGTCCTCCCACCCTTATTGTACTTGTAGCGCCGTGGTCAGTCCCCGCTGCTTTCCTTCTCACTCGGGGTACCTAATGGAGGAAGTAACCTGGCTCCCACTAGACTCTACCACCCTTCAATAGCCCTTCCCTCAGGGCCAGAGATTCACTCTCACTCCCAGCCCACTACTCCCTTCCTTAGTGGTTGCGCCCTGGTTAAAAAAAAAAAAAAGTGGGGGAGAGGGAGACAGTGCACCTTACCACAGTGACATACCCTTATTCCATCTGTCTCTAATAGAGCTAACCTTCTCTTTTCCTTTCCCCTTGTACCTAGACCTTAAAGCTCTTCTTTCTGCTCTCACCCTAGGGTGGCGATCAACCTCTTACCGTGTGGCGCATTTGATTTTGTGGTCCTGAGTTCCCTTCTTCACCTGTGGAGAGCTACACCTACATACAGGCCTCTGAAAGGGCACCGTTGGCGCCATACAACTCAAGTTGACAGCTGAGGTATTATGTCTTACTAGGTGGTTGGTGATTGTCTTATGCCTCCCTATAACTCCTCTCTTTGGCAGACCAGTAAGGGGTTCTACACCTTTTTTCCCCTCTTTTCTTTCATTTCCTGCTTTCATGTATTCACCACTAGTTTCATGTATTCACCACTAGATGGGGTTCTCTCCGGGGTCACATTAATTCCCCATCACCAGCTAAGGGACGTATTATAGGCTTAAGACCAGAGAACGTATCTGGCCCACACGCCTTGACAGATACCTACCACCAACTGCTCATGTCCACCCTTGAAGGTGCCTTACCGATCATTGCTCAGTAACTGTGTTTTCGTTCTTATTTCTTATGATAGTGACTTTAGGCTTCCACTGCTCCTGTTGTCTGCAGATCAGGGAGCACTTGAGAGATGTAGGCCTTTTAATTTTCCCCTCTTAGGCCAGGCTGTTCTACCTCACGGCTTCCCTTTACCTGGGCCACGATCCTTATGATGGTACTTTAGGTACTTCTTATGGACTTCCTTGCCCAATTCACTGGCCCTTGTGGGGCGTGACAGTGCTGAAGGTGGGAAAGAGCCAACTCCGCCCACCATCCATCAGCATGGCAAGCAGTCACCTATTACTGAATATATTCAAGCAGTGCGTGAAGAATGCTAACCGTCCTTCTTTGAGATGGGCTGTTCGGATTCATTCACAACCCTCCTACCGTCTCTGCAACTCAGAGTTGGTGACTTTTAGGGACTGAGGAGGGGCCAGGCGGTGGCCGCATATATAGCCACAGGGTGGCGAGGGGGCGGTGGCTGCCAGCACTCTTCTGACAGGCTAGGGCAAAAAGATTTCTGACCAATTGTGCACTGCAGCATGGCCACACCTATTCCTGAATGAATCTGAGCAGTCCATTTTGAAGAAGGACAGTTATTGGTAAGTAATCCTCCAGTCCTCTTGATGGCCCCCTCCCAGGCACAGGGGGTCCAGGAAGAAACCTGTTCAACCAGTTACCCAGGCTAACCTTGTGGCCGAACTCCATTTGATCTGGCAAGGCCCCTGAGATAAAAGGCAGGGGACCCATTTGCATTTTTGTCACATTATTATGCCTTCTGGTGAAGAGAGGCCTATTGCTTTTGCTTCACACTCCCTGACCAAGGCAGAAACTAACTATGCCCAAACTGAACGTGAAGCACTGGACATTGTTTTTGGTATTCAGAAATTTCCTGTGGGGAAAGAAGTTCACACTTGTCACTGACCATCGAGCCTTGACATCAATTTTGGGAATTTCCAAAAGGATAGCTGTGTTAGTCTAGTCCAGCAAAAAAAACAAGGAGTCGTGTGGCACTTGAAGACTAACAGATTTTGGACACCACATCATCTCAGGCATTGGCACCCTTACCACCAGCCTATCTGGCTACGTGGACTCCCTCCTCAGACCCTATGTTATCAATATCCCTAGCTATCTTCAAGACACCACGGATTTCCTGAGGAAAATAAAGTCCACTGGTGAGCTTCCAGAAAACACCATTCTGGCCACTATGGATGTACAACCTCTTTACACCAACATCCCACACAAGGCTGGATTACAAGCTATTAGAAGAACCATCCCAGATGATGCCAAAGCACAGCCTGTGACTGAACTTTGTGACTTTGTGCTCGTCCACAACCACTTCAGATTTGAGGATCATTTATACGTCCAAGTCAGTGGCCCCACAATATGCCAACATCTTTATGGGCGACTTAGAACAAAATTTCCTCATTTTCACAGAGATTTCAACAATTTTCACTCCACCATCAAATTGAGCCTGGAACACTCCACACAGGACATCCATTTTTTTGACACTACAGTGCAAATTAGGGATGGACACATCAACACCAATGTTCCCTCTAAGCTGAGGATGCAGCTGAGCAACTTATGGATGCAGCCCTACCCATTCCCTGTCCTGGGACTGGGCCCCTGACCCACTGCCCATCGGCTCCCCAAGTGCATCCATAACTTGCTCAGTTGCATCATCAGCTTAGAGAAGGAACATTGTATAGATATCTTTTTGTTCAAACTTTAGTAAATTAATAAAACCACAGTATTTCAGTTTAACATTTTTATTAAACAAATATGAAGAAATGATGCTGCCTATCAAGCCACCTCTACACCTCAGTTTTTGATGCCTGTCTTTGTCACATTTCCAGAATGCATATACAGAGTCTAGGTCAGCCTTGAATCCAGCACTTAGATATTACTTGATGCGTATTAGCGTGTCTAGATGAGAAACATCCAGCCTGTTACAAGGCTCTGTCTCAATCTTATTCATTAGACTGAAGCCTCATTCAGAATCTGCACTAGATGCTTGAAACGTACCACATATATCAACCAACTGGGCCAGGAATGGGAACTTAGCTTCTGTCAGTGTATAGGTGACAACATCTAAGAATGTGTTCAGTGTACCAGCCATGACCTTTTCCAGAACAACAAACATTTTGGTTGTCTGTAATTTCAGCTCACCTTTAGAAGATGTGAAAATACATAAAGAAAATTTATAAGAAATTACACTGATAAGAGCTGATAATCACAGATAGCCAGTACAATTCTATTATTGTTTGGAGATTCCAAGTGAATGTGCCAATTCTGGCCAGATCTCACTCATTGAGCTAAAAGAAGTCACCCTGATTTAGGCTTATATATTACTTGAGCTAATGTAAATTAAGGTCAATGACAGTTTTTCCACTTTACTGAAGAAGTTAGATCAGGCTACGTTCTCTCTCTGCTACAATCCCCATCTACCAGTTTTGTGTTCTTGCCTGAAAGCTTTGAACTTTCCTTTATCAGCTTCCAACAGAGCTGTGCTAAAAATACATGGAGGGGACGCCTCCTCCTAAAGTCATTGTTTATGGCACTTGGTAAAGATATCACAATGGGAGGACACATGTAGTTTGCCTATAATGTATTGTCAGGGCCATTCACTTAAATGTGAGCACAGGTGGTGTGTGCCTCTTGGATACCACGGAGCCAAGCATGTGTGAATGCCTATTATAGTGAGCCATTGACAGATCCTGGAGTGGAAAGTGCTGTAGAAATGCTGTGTGTTAATAAAATAACATAAGGTTCTATACAGTTTTCTGTGTTTATTCTGAATCTTGGGTGGAATTTGTGTGTTCTGTCTACCTATCTCACTGTTTCCCAACCAATGTGCCACAAAATTTTTTGAAAAACTACTCAAAGAGCTCTGGATTGGCTCATTGGCTCATGAAAATATATGGCTTCATTTGGAAACTATATGGCAGTGTGCCTCAAATGAACTAAAGGTAGTAAGGAGTGCCATGGCAGAGAAAATGTTGGGAACCACTGACCTATGTGGCAGCAATGACTTGAAGGGGAAACAAAACGTTTCCTTACACATCCCCCCCCCCCAGCATGGCATGATCATATCCCCCACTTCTAATCTGCTCCCAGCCTGGGAGCCCCCAACCCAGCTCCGATCACGGCGTCTGCTCGCTGCCAGCCCTGACCCTGGCTCCTCCTCTCCCTGCCAACCCCAACCCCAGCTCCTCCACTCCCCTCCTTCTGCTCCCTGCCAGCCATGACCCCAGCTGCTCTGCTCCTCGCCAGCCCCAAACCCAGCTCCTCCGATCGGGGACCTGAGCTGGGGTCAGCGCTTGCTGTGCTAGTGAGTGAGAGGGAACCAGACAGACAGCCTTCCCTAGCACCTAACAACCCTCCCATTTACTACTATGACAACCCCAATGACCCTAGGTGCTCCTAAACACCACATATTCATCCACACTCATGAAAAAGCCCCCCCCACTCCAGAAAAAATAAAGCTCTCCCCACCCCCCCCGGAAGGAATAAGGACTAAATTAGGAGATGAGGGTAGACTGCCCCATCTCCGGCAAACCCCCAGGGAATTATTTTGCGCCATGAAGAGGGGGTCATCACTAGCTAAAGATCCAGTCGATTAGGAGGCCTTCTGTCATCAGGTGGATTACAGTGAACTTCTGGTGTGCCCACACCACAAGGTGGTATTGGTGGTGGTGTGGCTACAGGTACCGGGGCAATAGCTTGAACCAGAGAGGATGTTGTCTCCAGTTGATCCAGTGGTGTTTTGGAACAAAGCTGGGGCCGAAGTCATTGTGAAAGGTAAACGACAGTATCTGTACAATCCCTTATGTGTTATGATTGTCAGCAACTCTGGAGATTTTTCTTCAACATGTGTCTGTAAGTACTCTTGACTCAAATCAATCTTGCTAAATTTTTGTCCCCCAGCCAAACCTGTCCTCAATGCGGGGAAGAGGATATTGCTCTGCACATAATACTGGGTTGACAGTGACCTTGAAAACTCCACAAATCCCTCACTATTGGGACAGTGGGTGTCACCCCCTGGCTGTGAGTAACTGGCACTAAGACTCTCTCGTCGACTAACTGCTCCAAGTTTTCTTCCACCTTGGGTCTGATGGCAAATGGCACCATTCTGGCCTTCAAACATTTTGTTTGGCAATCAGAGTTTATATTTAATTTCAGAGTGATTCCCTTCATGCTGCCTAAGTCTTCACCGAAAACAGCACTTCTGCTCAATCCGCTTGGATTTTCCTGATCCAAGATTTTTCCCATTAGGGCTCAGTAATTCCCCTTCACCACAAACAGTGGTAGCTTTGTGGTCTGTCCATTGAGTTCTACTTTCACATCAATAGTACCCAACAGAGGAACAGTCTCCCCAGTATATGTCTTCAAAACAATAACTTTTGGGTTAAGTGGCAGATGTCTAAAGTTCTTCTCATATACAATATTAGAAACTAATGAAATAGCTGTGCCAGTGTCCAATTCCATGTGTACAGGCATGCCTTTCAACACAGGTGTCACCCAGAATTTACATGGGCCAGCTGTTATAGACAAAACATGGAGGGAATCTTCATCTTTTGAATGGGTGTCAGTATGATCTCCAGTATTCTGCTCTACTTCATGCAGAATTTCACTCTTAGTCTGCCAAACCAACGGCCCATTTTTCTCAGGTCTGCCTCTTCTGTTTGGCTCATCCTTCCCTTGTTTCCAGGCATGTTCAATGTATCCTCTCTTACCATGTTCTTGATACAGTAGTTCCTTACACCAGCACTCTGATGCTAGGTGACCCTGCTTCCCACACCGGTAACATTTCTGTCTCCCCAGTGCCCTGTGGGTAGGTTGTGGAGATACCTTATGCATGCTGACTGCAATCTGTTGCATGTCTTGGGTGACGCGTTCCATGGAGGCTGCAATTTCAACAGCCTTCTGCAAGTGGAGTTCACCTTCAGTCAGTAGACATTTCCGTCTTGATTCACACACCAGCCTGTCACGCAGCATTTCCTCTAACATGTTCTTGAAGTCATAGTGTGCCACCAGCTTCCTCAGAGCTGCTACAAACAATTCATGTGCACCTTGGTTCCACCTATACCCCTCTGCAATTTCTAGTGGCTTCAGGGAAAAATGTGCTCCCAGAACTTCCACCAGGTCTCTGTAAGGTTTCTACTCTGGCTTCTCCACAGAAAGCAAATCACATAGCACACTATAAGACTTAACTCCAATGAGTGTTAGAAAATCTGATACCTTCTTCTCATCATTTATATCATTTGCTATTACCAAATTTTGAAATCGGGCTGTATATGTTTGCCACAAATCGGATGAAGGGTTATAATAAGTAAAGCCATGATGCCCTCTTGTGGTTATTGTTTGTCTCTTCACTTGTACTTAACAGCAGGCAGATCAGCTTTCAGAATAGCCAGCCAGCCTTATCTCTTCACTTGTACTTTACACCAGGCAGATCAGCTTTCAGAATAGCCACCTAGCCCTTAGGCAAATAGATCAACTTTCAGAGTCACAGCCCAACCCCCATGCAAGCAATAAATAAAAGTTTTGCTTCTTACACTGGTATTTCATAGTTGCAAGGATTGCTGAGGACAGCGAGCTCCATCACATATCCCATCCTCCATCACCAGATGTTGAGTTTTAGGGGAAATTATAATCAGGGCCATCCTTAAGGGGGGGGGGGCAAAAGGGGCAACCGCTATAGGCCCCATGCTTTGGGGGGGCCCTGCACTTTTGCGGGGTCCCACACAGGTGGCTGGAGTAAGGGAGCAGGGAGCTTCTTCAAGCTGCCAGACTAGCCTGTGGCCAGGGAGCAGCTCCAGCTGGTCAGGGAAGGGGGGAAGGGAATTTGGACAGGCAGCATTTGTTTACAGTAACTCTTGACTTAAGTAGCTACCTTCCCACAACTGCTCCCTGAGGGGAAGATAAAGAGCAAGTGTTGAGATAAAACTTACGGAGCCAGCCTCAGTCAAGCAAATGGGGATAAAGTCAGGACAATGTCACATCCCTGACCTTTACAAAACAGGATCTTCTCTTTGAATTTACATAAGCATCTCCAGAAAGCATTCGAGACATTAAAGAACTTTTTTCCTTCTACATTTAACAAGAGTCTTCAGTCTTCAGGGATGTCTTTTTGAGCAAACTTCTCTGTGCAGATAATGAACTATTATACCTGAGAGAGAAGACCCCAGGCTAGCACTTAGATGGAAATCCTGGATTTTTAGGGTTAATGGCCATCGATCAACACATTAAAGAATGGTGGGTTACTCACCAGTAACTGTCCTTCCTTGAGATGGGCTGCTCGGATCCATTCAGTAATAGGTGTCTCCGTGCCGGAGCGCCAGATTGGTCAGAAAAAAAACTTGTCCTAGCCTGTCAGAAGAGGGGAGGCAGCCACCACCCCTCGTGCCATCCATGGCTATATAGACAGCCGCCTCCCTGCCCCCTCCTCAGTTCCTCAGAGTCGCCAACTCCAGAAGCGGGGACGGAGGGGAGGGACCTGAATGGATCTGAGCAGCCCATCTCGAAGAAGGACAGTTACTGGTGAGTAACCCACCGTTCTTCTTTGAGCGCTGCTCAGATGTATTCAGTAAGAGGTGACTACTAGCCATGCTGATGGCTGGCAGGTGGAGTTGGTACTTCCGCCTTCAGCACAGCAACAAGCCCTGTAAGTTAGAGGCCCACCAGCAAGACGCTCACTGAAGTAAAGAGGTGGGCGGGCCTTGAAGGACCCTGAAGAAGCAAGAGCTGGGGTTCAACCAGAACAGGGCAAGACCGGACCCACCGAGGCAGAATGCATATGCAGGTTGGATAAGGTCACCTGAGCTGGAGAAGGATGCAACCTAAGAAACGGGTTGCGCGGCTGCCCTTGCCTAGGAGGAAAACGTGGAATGTAACCAACAGACTACAACGTCTAGGCCTGGGCCGTGTCACATGGACTCGAAGAAGAATACTAAACTAGCAAAAGAGACTAGCCAAATGGGCCAGTCTTGCGCGAGAACAAAGAGAGGGAAGGCATAGAGCACCCGAAAGTTTTGCAGGAGCCACATAGTCATGGACTGATCTGGCGACTGCTGAGTACACAGGGAGAAGTAAGGGAATGACAATGCCCCTTATCTAGGATGTGGTCAAGTAAGCCATCTGGGTAAAGGAGAGTAAAGGGTACAAGGTCATGAGATGGGCTCGAGGGCAGCTGAGGAAACCACGAGACACTAGCCGTGGTGTATAGAGTTGAGCCAAGGAGGACGGGCCTACGGCATGCTAATTAACAACCTGGTAGCACCGAAGCACACGTTTTCAGCTGAGCTGGCACCACGACTGGGCTCTCATAGGAGAGAGGTTCTGGAAAAATATTGACTGCAAGGTGGCCTGAGGCAATGTTGACAAGATGGGCCTACTAGGGCCCGCAAGGTGCTAGAGTGTGGGGGAGGGCCCCACGGGTCTGAGCTTGTGGGGTCTGCCTCTTGAAGTTTTCACTCAGCATGAGGAGGAAAGGAGAGGGACAGAAGAGAACTCTTATTACCGTCTAGTCAGCCCCTCGGCAACTGAAGAATTGAAGGAGGGCCATTAAGGCCACAGACTCAGTACCTATGGTGCTTGCCCGAGGGATGACGCTACCACTGTGCCATGCCAGGGCTGCCGAGGAGGACAAACTCTTCAATACATGGATATTGAAGGACTCTGCTGCCAAGGAAGGGTCCTTCTTAAGCCAGAGAACAGGACCGCAACAAGGTGGCAGCTGCCGTATCTGAAGAGCACCCCAGGATCAGAGAACCCAATGAAGTTTTCTCCCTGGAGGGAGCCAGAGGGTGAATAAAAGGGGTACAACCCCAAACTGTTATAAGTTGTATTGAATGGGTTCTCTGTATGTCACACCATCGGGATGGCAGTGGGTGTTAACAGGTGTTTGAGAAAAGAAAGAGGGGACCACAGAATTGCCAGGCGCCGCTAACACACATGGGGAGAAACCGCAGTTAGCACTAAGGGGCTACGCGTGGCATAGTGGGATGATCCCGCAGGGAGGCAGGGCAGAAGGGGAGGGAGGGGGTTGTGTCCTGCCAGGGAATAAAAGTGTAGGGCAGAAAATTATGCAAGTGCCCCAGAAGTAGGGGACTTTCTGTCTTGACATAGACAGCTGTCCAGAAGGCAGTGGCTGCCGAGGTGGGAACTATATGCGGCAGGGCACTCAGAGGGATAGATTTTCTGCTGTTTCCCAACATGTGGTACACAACAAGGTGTTCCCCCTCAGGGTTTTAGAGGGTGCCACCCGACGTGCTTTGGTGAGGTTGGGGAAGCATTGGCTCCCTCGCAGAGGGTAGACCAAGGTGAGGGTTCCTGAGGTGGGCCCCGTTCCCACTAGATGAGCAGGGGTAGAGATGAGGAGCAGTGTGAGAGTGGCGAAAAGGGGGAGTGGGCCATACCTAGGGCCCATGCCGGGGTAAAAGCCGCTCTAGAGATACCTTCCTGATGAAATAGCTATCCAGGTAGCTGAACTGCTGTACAGATGTGTCCCCTTAGTACGCAGGAGGAAATCCTGTTGACAGGGGTTGGGGGTCACACCGCAGAAGATGGTGGCATGACCAGGGGCATCCCCTCCCCCTCCCCTGACCCGGAACAAGGGGGCCTACCTGGGACATGCGTCATGGCCACAGGCACAGTCCCGTTGTGAGAAGGCTTCGGATCAATGTTCCCTCTAAGCTGCGCTAGCGCGCTGCAGCGCACCCCGCCACAGCTGCCAGCACAGGGAAGGCAGCCGGCAGTGCGCTGCCGGCAGCCAGACTGCTTCGAGGGAGCTCCTGTGGAGCAGGGAGTTTTGAAAACTCCCGCCCAGAAAAGCTCTAACAGAGCATGCCCAGAAAATCTGGGCATGCTCCGTAGAGCTTCTCTGGCCCAGGAGTTAGGGCTGGGCCTGCCTCGAGTCCAGCCCTGAGGTAAGTTTGAGGGGGCTGGGAGGGGGGGTGAGCAGGAGCAGGGGGGCGTGCTGCTGGGAGTGGGGGGGGGG
>ML682007.1:38734803-38759216 GCA_007922195.1 Podocnemis expansa | reverse complement strand
AGTGGGAGTGGGGGGGCAATGCTAGGAGTGGGGGGGGTGATGCCGGTACCGGGGGGGGCTAGTGGGAGCGGGGGGGGCAATGCCGGGAGCGGGGGGGGCTAGCGGGAGTGGGGGGGTGATGCCAGGAGCGGGGGGGTGAGTGGGAGCAGGGGGGATGATGCTGGGTCTGGGGGGGGCGATGCCAGGAGCGGGGGCCTAGCAGGAGCGGGGGGGCTGTAGGGGGGGCAAGTGGGAGCAGGGGGAGGGGCTGCACAGCGGGCCTCGTGGGGGGGAGCGCAGCTGAGCAACACCAGTTGCTCAGCTGCTCTCTCCCCTTAGAGGGAACATTGCTTCGGATGTGCATGTCTCAGAGCCCCGCCACAGCTGGATACAACGAGACGTGCTTCCATCCCTTGACGAGGGTTTAGGGTGGGGAATGTGGTGGGGAGTATTCAGGAAGGAAGGCTGTTAGGGATAGGAGAGGGGCAGTTTCTGTCTTTGGGAAAGTTGCTGCTTAAGGGGTGAGGGGTGGTAGCTACGGTATTGGGGTACCAGCACCATAGGCAGGTGTCATCGTATTGTCAGCCCCCGGCATCCCGATCTAATTGTTTCTCCCACGATTCAGACATACAGGGCAAACATATGACATCTGAGGCCTTGTTTTTTTGGCTAAGCTTAGGCATTGTTCCTGGACTCAGTTAAGCAGGATGTAGTCACATTCTTGAAGCTACTTCAGACCAATGTGATATTGGGCTAGTAAGGAGGTGACACATCCTAATAGTACCTACCACCACCAAATAAAGAAACAAACCTTTAGTTGCTGAAAGAAATCCTTGCTTGAAACCAGTGTATCTGGATAGGTATGGCTTATCAACACTTGTGGTTATAAAATCTATACTTCTTATTGTTTTGTTTTTACGGTACCCATGCTTTTGTTGCGTATCTGAATAATCGTTGTCTGATTCCTTCTGTTTCTTGTATGTCTACACTATGGGCTTAAGTCAACATAAGGAGGCTTAAGTTCACTTAAGCAAAACCCTGGCTACATTTGGAGTTCATTAAGTCGACTTAAGGGCTTCCTTAAGTCGACTTAATAACTTTCACTCTTTAAGTAAGTCAACTTAGGAATTAAGTCAACTTTATTAAGTCGACTTAATGCAATGTGCCATCTAAGTGACTTAAGCCGCATGTAATAACACATGCCTGCTTAAGTCAACAGTAAAGTCAACTTAAGCAAACACATTTTTAATTAGGACACTTTCTTAAGTCAACTTAACCAACTTTGTTAAGTCACCTTAAGAGAAAGGTGGACTCAATAAGTCAACTTAATAATGTCAACTTTTAAGTAGACTTTATTAAGTTGACTTAATAAAGTTGACTCAGCTTTTGTAGTATAGACATAGCCCAAATGTGCATTAGTTAAATCAGTTAAAGTGGTGTGATAAGACTGGTTGAAGTACCTTTTTGTAAGGGGCTATGTCTCGAGCAGGGTTCGAGGCAGGTTCTCAGATTCTGCATGAAGACAACACCTGAGTCAGGAATGAAGCAAATTACAAACTTAATTGGATTACAGCCAAATTAAACCCTAACACTCACTATTGCGTAACCCAGGGGAGAGTTGTGTCCTGGTGTGAGTGGCTACACCGCCATTTCAGGGTGAGTGGCTCCCTTCAAACAGACTGAGAACCCCAACGCTCAACATCTTCAGACCTGAGAGAGACTCTCGCCCCTCCTTTCTAGAGAACTTGCTTTTATACCCAGATACAAACAAGTTAACATTGCTTAACTGCAGAAGCAGAAGTAAAGGGGAAAGAGGAAGAAAAATGAGCTTGCTGCTACTTAGACAGTTTAACATCCCCCCTGGGGGAGGGGAAGAGGTTGCTGCTTGAGCCAGACATGTACTCCCCCCAAACCCAGAGAGTGGGGCTGCCACTTGTGTGTGGAAACTTCCTCTTTTCCAGAGGAGGCTGGCAATTGCAGTTTCAGTTAGCAGCTTAGCATGACTTTACTTTGGTCACCCTAAACTGACGTGTGACAATGTCTTCCACTAGGTGACCACTACATTCCACCCACTTGGCCAGGGGATGGCAGGGGCCAATAGCCCACCACCCAGTTTGCAAAGCTTCAAATCCTGTAGCTACATGCTTTAGTCTACAATAGAAATAACAGGTTATAACAATTAACAACACACAGTACAATAAGGATTACAATAAAATACATAACAACATTGAAAAATCCTGTAACATTTTGAGACCATCCAATAAAAAGGTCCCACCAATGGTGTTTCACTTGCACACTGAGGCAATATGGGGCCTGCAGGCAGGGAAGGTGAATGGTGCTGGGAACACTCAGCTTCTGAGCTGTGGCAGTTTGGGTCCAATGTTCCAGGAATGTCTACATCAGCATAAATCACCTAAAAATAGCCCAACAATCACAGTCATTACAACAAATAAATTTCCACTTAACAAAACTCCCTCAACGTATGGTATTCTCATCACCATCCAAATTCCTTTTCAATTGCCACTGCAAAACAATTACACACAACCAAATAATCAAAACAATACAATAACCACCACACTCAAAACCATCATATCAACATGCTAACATGTTGCCCTCAAGATCCAATGTTCTTTTAATTTTCTACTCTGCTAGTACCACTTTGATGTAGTCCAGTGTCACTACCCAAAAGCACAAAAACAATGGTATGTCTTCCTTAACCTTGGGTCCTCTACCAGAGGCCTGGGAGTTTGAGGGCTCTGTGCAGTATCTTAGCTGCTCCTAGCACTGCACTGTTCTGGACAGAGAGCTCTGATGTTGTTCCTGGGATCTGTTGGAGCCACTCCCCCAGCTTAGGAGTCACAGCCCTGAGTGCTCCTATCACCAGTGGGACCGCTTTGGCCTTTACTTTCCACATGCGCTCTAGTTCCTCTTTCAGGCCCTGGTACTTCTCCAGCTTCTCATACTCCTTCTTCCTGATATTGTTGTCACTTGACACTGCTACATCTATCACCACTGCTATCTTCTGGTCCTTGTCTATTACCACGATGTCTGGTTGATTGGCCAGTACCTGCCTGTCCGTCTGGATCTGGAAGTCCCACAGAATCTTAGCCCTGTTATTCTCCACGACCTTCTGTGGAATCTCCCATCTGGTCTTGGGAGGGTCTAGCCCATACACTGTGCAGATGTTCCTGTACACAATGCCAGTTACTTGGTTGTGCCGTTCAGTGTATGTTGTTCCTGCCTGCATCTTACATCCTGCCACTATGTGTTGGACTGTCTCTGAGGCTTCTCTGCACAGTCTGCAGCTTGGGTCCTGTCTAGTGTGGTAGACCCCTGCTTCAAAGGATCTGGTGCTCAGTGCCTGTTCTTGTGCTGCTATGATCAGTGCCTCAGTGCTGTCTTTAGTCCAGCCCTTTCCAACCACTGGTAGGATTTCCCAGTGTCAGCCACCTCAGCTATCTGTCGATGGTACATCCCATGCAGGGTCTTGTCTTGCCATGGCACTTCTTCTGCTTGCTTTTCCTCCTATGTCTGCTGCTGCTACCTCAGGCATTCTCTCAGCAGCTCATCTTTGGGTGCCATCTTACTGATGTACTCCCGGATGCTCTGGGTTTCATCCAGGACAGTGGCTTTGACACTCACCAAACCCTGCCCGCCTTCTTTCCGGCTGGTGTACAGTCTCTGGGTGTTGGATTGGGGTGGAAACCTCCGTACATTGTGAGGAGCTTCTGGGTCTTCACATCAGCAGCCTCCATGTCCTCCTTTGGCCAGCTCACTATACCGGCAGGGTATCTGATGACTGGCAGGGCGTACCTGTTGATGGCAAGGATCTTGTTCTTCCCATTGAGCTGGCTCTTCAGACCCTGTCTTATCCTTTGGTGGTACTTGGATGTTGCTGTCTTCCTTGCCTCCTCATTGTGATTCCCGTGTGACTGTGGGATGCCGGGGTACTTGTAGCTGGTCTGTATGTCTGCTATGTGGCCTGCTGCTAGTTCCACCCCATCAGTCTTGACTACCTTCCCTCTCTTTACTACCATCCAGCCACACTTCTCCAGGCTGAATGACATCCCAATATCCTCA
The DNA here is from genome assembly GCA_007922195.1 of Podocnemis expansa. Taxonomy (NCBI): domain Eukaryota; kingdom Metazoa; phylum Chordata; order Testudines; family Podocnemididae; genus Podocnemis; species Podocnemis expansa. The sequence continues at coordinate 38,755,157 of ML682007.1, read as the reverse complement.
CTGTAGATCTGTGTCAGGTGGCTTGGCGAGTCAATGTCTCGTTCATTCTTAGCATACAGCTTGATTTAATCCATGTAGAGGAGGTGGCTAATGGTAGTTCCACTCTTGAACTTGTATCCGTATCCAGTCCTTGTGATTATCTGGCTGAGGGGGTTCAAGCCAATGCAGAACAGCAGCAGGGACAGTACATCACCTTGGTATATGCCACACTTCATGGCCACTTGTGCAAGCTGTCTTGAGTTGACTTCCAATGTTGTCTTCCACAGTCCCATTGAGTTCTTGAGGAAGGCCCTTAGTGTCCTGTTGACTTTGTATAGCGCCAGACATTCACAGATCCATGTGTGTGGCATTGAGTCGTAGGCTTTCCTGTAGTCAATCCAGGCTGTGCTCAGATTGGTCTGTCTAGACCTTGAGTCTTGGGCAACTACTCTATCTATGAGCAACTGGTGTTTTGAGCCTCTGGTGGTGTTCCCAATACCTTTCTGAGCTGTGCTCATGTACTGGCCCATATGGTCCTGTAGCTTGGCAGCTATGATGCCTGATAGGACTTTCCATGTTGTGGGGAGGCAGGTTACTGGCTGGTAATTGGACAGTGCTGTTCCCTTGTGGGGGTCTTTCATGATCAGTACTGTCCTTCTTTGTGTTAGCCAGTCTGGGTGGGAGCCTTCTACTAGCAGCTGGTTCATCTGTGCTGCTAGGCGTTCATGCACTGCTGTTAGTTTCTTTAGCCAGTAGGTGTGGATCATGTCTGGTCCAGGTGCTGTCCAGCTCTTCATGTTCTTGACCTGCTGTTGGATGTCTGCTACTTTGATGGTGACTGGTTCCTGTTCTGGGAGATTGCTGTGGTCTCTTCTCAGGTCCTGCAGCCACTTTGCACTGGTGTTATGAGTCTTCTCTTTCTCCCATATGTTCTTCCAGTACTGTTCAGTTTCTGCTGTTGGTGGCTCTGCTGTTATTGTGCTGTTGCACTGCAGTTGGGAGTACACCTTGGATGGTTCGTTGCAGAACAGGGCATTTATCTTTTTGGCCTCTGCTTCTCTAGTGTATCTCCTTAGCCTGGTAGCCAGCGCTGTGAGCCTTTGTTTAGCAGTCTCTAGGGCTTCAGATGGAGTCAGGCCCTTGTATTTTTTCAGTAGCTGAGTCTTATCCTTAATCTCTACACCCATTTGTAGTTCCACCAGCTGACTAACTTCTCTCCGCGTTGCCTTGATCTTATCCTCCAACATCATTTTCCGGGAGGGGTATGTACTGCTGGTCTTTTTGATCGTGTAGCCAAGCATCTCCAGGATTACAGAGGCTGTAGCATATACCAGTTCATTGGTTTGAGTTATGGTGGTGGTAGGAATTGTCATTAGGGCTCTATTGGCATCTTCTAGCATACTAGCTGATGGTACTTCTCCAACGAGCCTTGGTAATTGGTCTCGAGGGTTGACTGTAGCTAGTTTATCCATGATCTTATGCCTCATATCAGCTGCTGTGCTCTGTAATGGAAGGGGTGGCAGTGAAATTCCAGCTTCAGGTGTTGGCTGCATATCTAGTTGTTCTTCTGGGTCTTCTTCTTGAGTCCGGGATGTAATGTAGAGTTGATCTATCTCAAGTTGTGAGAGCAGCTGTCTCTTTACTACGTTGAAGCGTTCGGTAACTAGCTGTTTCTCAGTTAGCGTGGACGTAGGTCTTTTGTCCATCCATAGTTCCCTAATATGTTTCATATATCCCCTCTCATTAGGTCTACTGGTGTAGTAGCATTCCATCAGTTGCAGGTTCTCTTGTCTCATCCATGTATGGTTTGTTCCAGTAGCCCACTTATCGTCAGATTGTCCTGGTTCCCCAACATCTGGCGCGGAGCTCGTTAATCCGGGCAACGTCCGAGCTGGCCCGACTCTCCTAGTTCATGTCACTCTCATGTTCAAGGAAGGCAGGTGAGGCATTAGGGGGTCTTTTGCCGAAGGACCCCTACTGGAAAGGTAGATAGGTACTCACTGGGGTTTGAACCCCAGTCTCCTCTATTAAAGGGCCTCACTCTTAACCACTATGCTATTCAGTCATATATAATATGATTGATAAAACTATTTTAGGCAGGTTGCTGTTTTAAGGGGCTCTTCAAGAGGAAAGCCACAACTTCGCCCATTTCAGTGTTTCAACGGGGGTGTTCCAGTATGCTGACTTCGAGATGTGGCTATCTGCTGACTTTCAGGGAAATTTCCGATAAACAACTTCCAATTTCGGTCCTTGCTAAAACAAGCAGGGTTATTTTTTTATTGGGGGTCAAATGACCCCTCCTTGGATTTTTGTTATGGCTGCCAAATTTCTATGCCCCATCAGGGGTCAGGGACCCAGACCAACAGGGCAGCACTTAGACTAACCTTCATCATGGCCACATCAGTAGTCTGGAAAAAAAAAAAAAAACATAGATGGTGCCCACATGGGCTACCAAAACATTGTAGGCATTAGGCACACATCGCAAGATCACCATGCATCTCCATTCAGTTCTCTAAAACAAAAAAGCTAAACAGCTGTGACTTGCAAAGCCTGCCTGCCTTAAGCAGTAAAAACAGGACTGCCAGCCCAGCCCCTTCCTCTTCTCTCCCACGGCACTCAGCCAACTGTGCTTGTGCTGAGGGGGAGGCGAAAAATTCATGCCCAGGTTTTTTTTTTAAATCTCCACAATTTCAAATTAATTAATAAGCGCCTAATTCCTAGTTGGGCCATCCGAGGTAGGCTCTGTTTGTTGGTTTGGTTTGATTACTCCCCCTTTTTTTCTTTCTTGGCCGTCACCCCACCACATTAGCCAATTGTTTTAAGCTGATTTTTTGTTAGTTGCCTTAGCACCCTTTCATAGAATCATAGGGTTGGAAGGGACCTCATTGGTCATCTAGTCCAACCCCCTGCCAGAGGCAGGACCACTCCCACTAAACCATCCCAGTCATGGTTTTGTCCAGCCGGGCCTTAAATACCTCCAAAGATGGAGATTTCACCACCTCCCTCGGCAGCTCATTCCAAGGCTTCACCACTCTCCTAGTAAAAAAGTTTTTTCTAATATCCAGCCCCGACCTCCCTAACCGCAACTTGAGACCATTGCTCCTTGTTCTGTCCTCTGTTATTACCGAGGATGGTTGAGCTCCATCTTCCTTAGAGCATCTCTTCAAGTAGTTGAAGGTTGCTATCAAATCCTCCCTCAATCTTCTCTTCTGCAGACTAAATAAGCCTAATGCTTTCAGTCTTTCCTCACAGGGCTTGTGCTCCAGCCCTTTAATCACTTTGGTTGCCCTCCGCTGCCCTCTCTAGCATGTCCCTGTCCTTTTTGTAGTGGGGAGCCCAAAACTGAACACAGTATTCTAGATGTGGCCTCACCAGTGCAGAATAGAGGGGAATGATCACATCCCTTGATCTGCTGGTAATATTTCTTTTGATGCAGCCCAGTATGCCATTGGCCTTTTTGGCAGCAAGAGCACACTGCTGACTCATATCCAGCTTCCCATCCACCATGACCCCCAGGTCCTTTTCTACACTGCTGCTACTTAGCTGAATGTTTCCCAGCCTGTAGCGGTGCATGGGTTTTTTTCATCCCACGTGCAGGATTTTACACTTGTCCTTATTGAACCTCATAAGATTTCTATTGGCCAACAGTTCCAATTTATCTAGGTCTCCCTGAATCTTGTCCTTGCCCTGTCACGTGGCTACTGTTCCCCCCAGCTTGGTGTCATCCACAAACTTACTGAGAATGCAGTCTATTCCATCATTGAGATCATTGATGAAAATGTTGAACAGAACCGGCCCCAGGACTGACCCCTGGGGCACACCACTCATGACTGGTTGCCAGCTAGACATGGAAACACTGATTCCTACATGCTGAAACCATTGATCTAGCCAGTTTTCTATCCACCTTACAGTCCACCTATCCAGCCCATACTTCCTTAATTTGCCAATGAGAATGCTGTGGGAAACTGTATCAAAAGCCTTGCTAAAATCAAGGTTTATCACATCAATGGTTCTTCCTGCATCCAAAAAACCAGTCATCTGATCATAGAAGGAAATGAGATTGGTCAGGCATGATTTACCCTTGGTAAATCCATGCTGACTGTTCCTGATCACTTTATTTTCCTCTAAGTGTTTGAGGATGGATTCCTTGAGAATCTGCTCCATAACTTTTCCAGGGATTGAGGTGAGGCTGACGGGTTTATAATTCCCCGGATCCTCTTTTTTTCCCTTTTTTGAAAATAGGCACTACGTTTGCTTTTTTCCAATCCTCTGGCATCTCCCCCATTGTCCATGAGTTTTGAAAGATAACGGCCAGCGGTGCTGCTATCTCATCAGCCAATTCCCTTAGCACTTTTGGATGAAGTTTGTCTGGCCCCATGGACGTGTTCACATCCAGCTTCTTTAAGCAGTCCCTAACCTGACCTTTCATCACCAAGGGCCTGTCTTCTTCTCTCCCATCTGCCACACCCATGGTAGTGGGCTGGGAGCTGACCCTGCCTATGAAAACTGAAGCAAAAAATGCATTGAGCACTTCAGCTTTTTCCTCATCCTCTGTCACAAGGATGCCTGCCCTATTCAGCAAGGGACCTACACCATCCCTGATCCTCTTCTTGTTACTAACATACTTGTAAAACCCCTTCTTGTTATCCTTTACATCCCTCGCTAGCTGCAACTCCATTTGTCCTTTGGCCTTTCTGATTTTATCTCTGCAGTCCTAGCAATATCTTTATATGGCTCCTTGGTCATCTGACCAAGCTTCCACTTCCTGTAAGCTTCCTTTTTATGTTTAAGCTCAGAGCAGAGTTCTCTGCTAAGCCATTCTGGCTGCCTCACATGTTTGTTCTTTCTCCTAATTGGAATGGCAACTTCCTGTGCCCTTAGTAGGGTTTCTTTAAAATATAACCAACTCTCTTGGACTCCTTTCCCCTTCAGATTAGCTTCCCAAGGGATCCTGCCCATCAGTTCCCTCAGGGAGCCAAAATCTGCTTTTTTTGAAGTCCAGGGTTTTTGCTTTGCTTCTTTCCTTCCTTCCTTTAATCAGCATCCTGAACTCAACCATGTCATGGTCACTCCCGCCTAGCTTGCCATTTACCTCTACATCCCTGAGCAATTCTTCCTTGTTTGTGAGCAGCAGGTCGAGCAGTGCAAGGTCCCTAGTTGGTTCCTCTAGCATTTGTACTACAAAGTTGTCCCCAACACTCTCTAAAAATTTCCTGGATTGCCCATGCACTGCTGTATTGGCCTCCCAGCAGATGTCAGGGGAATTGAAGTCCCCCATGAGCACCAGGGCCTGTGATCTAGAAGCTTCCGCTAGTTGTCCTTAGAACACCTCATCCACCTCCTGCTTCTGGTCTGGTGGTCTATAGCAGACACCCACCACAACATCCCCCTTGTTGCTTTCCCCTCTCAGTGTAACCCACAGACTTTCTATTGGCATGCTTCCACTTCCATAATGGAGCTCTGAGCAGTCATAGAGCTCTTTTACATACAGTGCTACTCCTCCCTCTCTTCTTCCCTGCCTGTCCTTCCTGAACAGTTTATACCCATCCATGGCAGAACTCCAGTCAAGCAGACTATCCCACCATGTCTCTGTTATTCCTATGATATCATAGTTCCTTGTCTGTGCTAGTATTACCAATCCTTCTTGCTTATTTCCCAGGCTCCTTGCATTAGTGTATAGGCACTTAAGATACCTGGCCGATTGCCCTACTTTGTCATGTTGATTTCCAGTTCTATTACATAAACCTCCTTGCATTTTTTCTTGGAGTACTCCTCCCCCACTCTCCTCACGGGGCTTCAGTAGAGCACTTAAGACATTTATTTGATTCCCCCCCTTTGATTGTACCCTTGTCCCTCAAGAGAGCCAAAACAGCTTTTTCCTAGCAGGGTGGAGTTAGGCACGTTAGTTACCAATTGCTTTTTCCTAGCTTGCCCATTTTTTTGTTTTAGGTTGCTGACCCTCTTTATCAAGTTGTTTACCTGCTGCACCCTTCCTCCCAGCCCCATTACCAAATGCACTATTTCCCCACTGGCTTCGGCAACCCTGTTTGGGATGCCATAACAGTGCTTCAAAATGGAGCTGGGTTTCTTTCTGTGGAGTTGTGCCAACAACCTATTGAGTGGAGGATAGAATGGAGATGGGGGGGGGGAGAGGGTTTATCTCTCACTGTTTAATAAAAACACAAATGCAATCATTCCACCGGTTTTAAAGGTGTGGTTTCTCAAGCCTAAAATACCCTCTGGGGCAGAGGTGACCATGGCTTGGGTCCAAAAGGGGGTTCACCTGGCAAAACCTCCCCTAAACCCATCCATCACCACCTGCCGTCCTACTATCTAGACAAAAATACCCAACAGGATGGTCATTGGGCAGTTGCTAGGGTGATTTCCCTCCAGGGACTCCCCCCCGGGTCAATATACAGTGATGGAGAGCTAAGGATATGGGTCCCCCACCTGGCACACCGTACAACATACCGGGTCAGTCTTTAGGGACCCACTTCCTTTTTTCACCAAAACTTTGGGATCTTCCACCCCTCCAATCCAGGGTGTAGGGACTTGGGGGGGCCGCCCCCTGTCCCGTGCCCCCTCTTGCCCACTTAAGCAATGCAACTGGCACTGCCTTACCAGGTTTTTCCTCTTCCTTAGCTGGGTCGGGCACATTCCTGCCAAGGAGTTCTCCTGCTTGTGGGAGTCTATTGAGGAACCGGGCCCACCACTTAAGGACACTGGGCAGGCTCTTAGCACTTCCACCCACTCAATCTCATTCTCCATGCCTCCAACTCAGATACCTTTCACGTGCCTCTTACCTGCCTTGGTTTTGCTCGGTTGGTTGGTCACCAAACTCCATGCCACGGGCCCAGTGGGTGTGGAGACTGGCACCCTTTCCTGCTAGTTTTTGGAGCTTACACTAGGCATCCCGCAAAATAGCCATGGTCTCCAGTGTTCTCACATCTAAGGATCGGGGGCAGTCAGCAAGACCCATCCCACAGGTCTGCCTCCCTTCCAGCACTCTGTCCCTCTATTCTCCAGCCCAAGGCCCCTCAATGCACTCACTATGGCGTGAGGGGTAATTTCCCCCTCTACCTCAGGCCAGGCTACAGGCGGGGCACACCTATTCAGCCATTAGGCGACAGTGGTCCAGTTGCTGGTCACCCTGGGATGCTGCCCTGATCTCCAGTCAGTCCTGCTTTTTCCAGGACCAGGGTCTCACTGCAGAATCCTGCTGACTACGTCAGATGTCTTGAGCAGGGCTTGAGGCAGGTTCTCGGATTCCGCAGGAAGACAACAGCTGAGTCAGAAATGAAGCAGACTACAAACTTTATTGGATTACAGCCAAATTAAACCCTAACACTCACCATCACATAACCCAGGGGAGAGCCGTGTCCCCAGGGTGAGTGGCCCACTTCAAATGGACCGAGACCCCCAACTCTCGGCATCTTCAGACCCAAGAGAGACTCTCGCCCCCTCCTTTCTAGAGAACTTCCTTTTATACCCAGACACAAACAAATTAACATTGCTTAACAGCAAAAGCATAAGTAAAGGGGAAAGAGGAAAAAAATGAGCTTGCTGCTACTTAGACTGTTTAATACTCCCCCTCGGGGCAAGGGGAAGAGGCTGCCACTTGAGCCAGACGTACGCCCCCCCCCCGAACCCGGAGAAGGGGGCTGCCACTTGTGTGTGGCTACTTCCTCTTTTCCAGAGGAGGCTGGCAATTGCAGTTTCAGCTAGCAGGATAGCATGACTTTACTTTGGGTCAGGCTTTTGGGGCCTGCCATCCCTCTGGCCACCCTAAATTGACCCGTGACAATGTCTTCCGGTAGGTGACCACTACAGGCTAGGACTGGTGTATTGTAGTACTTTAGTCTGAAATGATTGGTTAAGGTAAAGCTAAGTGGAACCCAAGTTTCAAGTGTAAAAAAACTAGAGTTCAAAAGGAAATTCTTTGGAACCTAACTCCAGAACCCAGAGCTAGGGTTACCAGATACCAAAGCATAGAAAGGAGAACAGGGAAGTATGAAAAGGAGGACATTGGAGGACATGGAGAAAAATCTAGTATTAATAGAACTGTCATTACCATTTTATGTCACGGAAAATGTGTAATGATTAATGAATACAGCGTTAAAACTGCACAATGTCATGTGTTTTTAAAATTATTTTAAAATTTAAAAAACTAAACGAAATCTATTCTTTTACTGAAAACTGGATTTGTCATTAAATGAAAGTTTTTCACGACCCTTTCATTAATGGTCATGAGACTAAAGAAGTTAAAAAAACTAAATTTTCAAATATAAACTTGAAAAGAACCTAAAAAAGGCAAAAAAGTAATTAATTCACTTCTCATCTGTCATTTTCTACAGCAGCCAGTTTTACAATTTTTAAAAAATATTGTCCTCAATTGTTTCTATCCAGTTCAAATGGTGTACTTTATCTTCCTTCATTTTATTAGTGTCCCTATATTCCCCCCCCCCCCCCCAATTGAGCCCTTTGGGAGGGAGCAACTGCGGGAAGAAACCAGGCAGAGTCGTGGAATACGGCTAAGAAGCGTCCCGGGAAAATCCCGGTGTCCTTTATTTATACAGTTTAGCATATCTCTAGCAGTCATTGCAATACTTAATATACCTGTTTACTTCACCTGAAAGGTGGTGTGAGCTTCTCCAGATCCTCTTTCCCACAAGCCAGGGGCGTGGGGGTAGCATGCTTGTACTTTTCCATAGTACACAGAATTCAGGGGTCATGCTGCGAACACAGGCGTGGCCTGCCAGCGTCCATGCTCCCAACATCTCCCCCTGTCTTTTAGAATTTGGCAAGAGGGGGTTTGGTCGCCGCCCTGGAGGACCAGGGGCAGCCATGAAAGCACATAGCAACAAGGGAGGGGATGCATTGAATGCCGCAACAGAGGAAAAGAAGACAAAGCAAGGCTAAGCCACCATAAGTAATAAGACGGTGGAGCCAGCCCAGCCGGGGAGGAGGGAGGAGAGCCAATTCCACCACCCCGAAAAGGGGTCTGAGGCAACCTGAATTTGGGAGGTGAGATTTTTAATGACCTGTAATTGATTATCAACAGCGTGAGAGTGATCAGACATATTAAAGCAACACATATCATTAACCTTTTCGCATCCGTAATGGTGCAATAGGAGAAGATAATCAATGGCTGCACGATTTTGCAAAAGGCCGTGCCGAATCTCTACTTGCTCGGCATTTAAGAGGGCAATAGCCGTAGAGGTGGCATTTAAGGCTTTTACTGCCGCACAAGCCAAGGCATTAATATTCATACTATTACGAGCAGCGAGACCAGGCACACCTACCAAGGAAAGAGCTAACGCAATAGTTTCGGTTTTGGAGAGCAGGGAGGTGTAACTATTACAGGAGGGGTCTAAAGGAGCAGTGGCTCGTTTAGTACGAGATGGGGAGGCCAGGTGAGACCGCGGGGGCATAATAAGGGAAAGCCTGCTCAAGCAACAGGTGGTGCCATGAGTAATATTGGCTGGAATATAATTAAAGGTGAGCCCTGTACATGTCCAGAACCACCCCGGAGGCAATATAACATGTTTATACATATAAGATATATTCTGATAAAAGGAGCAATTAAGTGAATGAGTCTGGGGCAGATAACACTTCCCGGTGCAGTTCACCATGCGGGCACAGGAAACATTATGGCTAGCAATATATGGCATGTCAAGAACAATAGCACCGGAGGGTGGCCGCGGGGTTTGGACTCCCCAATTATGATAGGCCGAATACCCCAAATTCCGGATAGTAGTGTTAGATCCCAGACTTTGGTAAAACCAGGTACTATTTTCAATATCCGATGCATCGTGGCAGACAGGGACGAGACAGGTACCTAATAGTTGTCCCACTGCCACTTTCTGGGTTAAGCAAAAACCAGATTGATTAAGAATGGAAGCGAACGCCTCCCACACATTGGGTGTTACAGTTGGAAGGGGGTTAGCGCAGCTTGAAGGACACAATAATAGGGTAAACAGGCACAATATCATACAGGAATTAGCATGCAAACAGGCAATAATTGCGGTAACATAATTTTCAGCTGTTTTCTCCAGGCCATTGCTGTCTAATCTCCCTTCAGCCTGTCTAGCGAGGTTTTTGATCTGTCCCCAAGTAACTGGAGGGTTGTGCTGCCCGCACTTACGCTGGGTGGTCACAGGGGTGGTCGGGTCAGGCGTCAGGTGCAGATTGAAGTTCGGGATGGGGTTTTTGAGACCTTGGTGCCACGCCATCTGCCACCCACGGCTTAATGTATCTCGCTGGAACCCACACTGGCCCGCTGTCGGTTGCGACCGCTGCGTATCCTCGCCCCCAGGTAATGAGGGGCACAGGCTTGCTCCACGTTTCTCCGGGCAGTTGACGGTAGATTACCCTTGGGGCAGGAAGGACCTCTGTTTGTTGAAAATGTTTCTGCGTACGAGAGAGCAATCGAGAATCATGGGGAAGGAGATTTAAGTGGTTAAGCGTGAACAGAACACTAGCGAGCCATTCCTCTTTTTCGGGAAGGCTGACCGGTACTCCCCCTTTTTGCTTTTGGCGGTCAAGGGCAGTTTTAAGGGTGCGATTAGTGCGTTCAACAATAGCCTGACCGCGAGAATTATAGGGGATGCCAAAAGTATGAGTGACGCCCCAGCGAGCACAGAAGTCCGCAAGGGCAGTGGAGCAATATGCAGGACCATTGTCTGTTTTGAGACGCTGGGGAACACCCATGACAGAAAAGGAACGGAGGAGGTGAATAATAACGTGTTTAGTCTTCTCACCCTTGTGTGAGGTGACCCATAAGTAACCGGAATAGGTATCCACGGAGACGTGGAGGTAGCGCCAAGGGGAGAAAGGGGGAAACTGCGTAACATCCATTTGCCACAATTGGTTCGAGCCAAGGCCCCGGGGGTTAACGCCGACAGGAGGGAAGGTGGCATGAAGAGAGCATTGAGGGCATTGTTGAATAATAGCACGAGCATCAGAAAGGGGAATAGAAAACTGATGAGCAAGGGCCTTGGCATTCTGATGGTGGAGCAAAGTATTTTTTATCCTGTTCATTAAGGGGGATAGACAAGAAACAGTCCTTTAAGTCTATGATAGCTAACTGGTAGTCATGAGGGATTAAATTTGGATTTGGGGTGCCACATTGTAACGGGCCCATAGGCTCGATAATTTTATTTATTTCACAAAGGTCATGGAGCAACCGCCATTTACCTGATTTTTTACGAATGACAAAGACCGGGGTATTATAAGGGCTAGTGGAGGGTTCAATGTGTTGTGCTGACAGCTGATCCTGTACTAAATGTGTTAGCGCTTCCAATTTCTCCAGGGGGAGGGGCCACTGCTCAACCCAAATGGGAGCGTGTGGTTTCCATTGTAGTGCCAGGGCAACTGGGGGGGTCATGGCGTGACAAGAGAGGCTCCAATCTGTGACAAAATGTCTCGGCCCCACAAATTAAGCGTGATGGGCAAAATGCAAGGGCGAATTTGTGCAACTTCTTTAGCCTCCTCGTTATCCCATACCGAGAGCCAATTAGTGCTGCGGCGGGAAGCTTGAGCGCCACCCACCCCCCATACGGAGGGAGCAATTTCAGAAGGCCAAGCGGGGTCCCAATGTTGTTGAGCAATAACAGAGACGTCAGCTCCGGTGTCTAGGAGCCCATCCAACGCTTTACCATTAATGTAATACGTACGTGTCGGCTTGCGGACCTGTATTTGTTGGAGGAGCGCTGCGACCTGGGGATGAAACGGAGGTACCTGAGTGTCGTCCGATCTGGTGGAACCGAAACCGCCGTGCCGTTCTGCGAGCCCGGGGCCTCCCGGCGAACAATAAGGCAGGACGAGGAGCTGAGCCCACGATTCCCCTTGGTGGAGCTCCAAGGGGAGGCTGCTCCAGAACTGGACGAATATTGTTCCTGTGTAATCAGAGTCAATAACCCCTGGCACCACCATGATCGAGCGCTTATGAGCGGAAGAGCGTGGGAGAATAATACCCACTGTTCCCTCCGGGAGGGGGCCAGTAAGTTGAGTGGGCATGAGCAAAACCTCCCCCGGGAGGGCGGTGGCCATGCTTTTGCCGTTAATAAGGTCAATGCCGGCGCTCCCTTTGGTGGCTGGCGGCGGGAGCGTGGCGAGGACGGCCCCCTGATTTATGCCTGGGCCTGGGGGGGGGGGCCCGTCGGGGAGTTTCCCGGTGGATTAGAACGGCATTGGTTAGCCCAATGAAAGCCTTTATTACAACGGGGACATTTTTTAGAAGGGCGACCCCCATTCTTTGCAGCAGGGAACTGATTTTTTGCACCATGGGCTCCGCCCCCGGGCGCTCGGCACTCCCGACGGAAGTGGCCCGGTTTACGGCAGTTAAAACAGTTGCCCGTAGGCTTGTTACCAGCTCGGAGCGTGCCGGCCAGCAGGGCCATTGCATGGGTCTGAGTGCCCACCTCAGCACACGCTTGGATCATGTCAGCAAGCGTGTACTGAGCCCGATGAACAACAGATTGGAGAATTTTCTTACAGTCAGCATTGGCTTGCTCGTGCACCAGGTGCAGGAGAAGCTCTGCTTGAGCTTCGGGATTATCAAGCTGTCGGTGTATGGCCTCCTTTAACCTATCTACAAACTGATGGAATGGTTCCGACGCCTGTTGTCTAACACTGGTAAAGGATAAGAGGGGCTTGCCCGAAGCAGGAACCCTGCGAAAGGCGCACTGCACGCAGAGCGCAGTACGGTGAAAATGTTCCGCACCAAGCTCCATTTGCTGTTGGATGGTGGCAAACTGTCCTGCACCGTAAATTTGATCAGGGAGAGCCCCCACGGTGCTGGCAGCTATTGCGGCAAGCCGAAACTCATTATCCCAAACCACATATTGAGCAGGGGACAAGATCATTCGGAAAAGATCTTTCCAATCTTGGGGAATCATAGTATAACCATTAGCCAGTCCTTCTATTAATCCACTAACATAAGTGGAGTGGAGACCAGATTCCCGTATACCTTTATTCAACTCTCTCAAAACAGAATAATTAAGTGACGTGTGGGTCACTTGTGGCTCTTCCCCTTCAAGCTGAGTATATGTAAGAGGGTACAAAGACGGGAGTTCCCCGTCCCATTGCTCCAGAAGGGGATGTTGTCCCTCACGCTGTGCCTGCTGAAAAGCGGCACGGACAGCCCCTGAATGCACCTGAGTCGGAGACGGCTCAGGAGGGGCGAGAGCCTGAGGAGTGGAGGGCGCGCTCGGGGCTTGGTCAACTGATGGGGCTGGGGGCAACACGCGGGGATAATCCGGAGGAGCTGGCCCCGCGAGTAAGGGAGATGCAACGGGGGACGCTTCTGCCCGTAATCGCCCTATTGCATCTGCACAGTGCTGCCAAAGGAGAATATGCTGAATTTCAGCCCGGGGCTCACGGAATAACCGCTCCCCAATTTTTTGCCAATCGGAAACGCTCAAGGAGCCCTTATCAGGGTACCATGGACATTTATATTCAATTATACGGAGGAGATCCTCCAGCTGTTTTTGAGAGGCAGCCACACACCCGGTTTGCTTGAGAAGTTTTAAAAGCTCTTTCGCATGAGCCTTTTGCTGCACGGATAAATCCCCCCCCATACTCACGAGAGAGCGAAAACGCTGTGGTGCACCAAGGCTTTGCCAGCCGATGAGGTGGAGGGCTGGATCACGTCGGGGTCACCAGATGCGGGAAGAAACCAGGCAGAGTCGTGGAATACGGCTAAGAAGCGTCCCGGGAAAATCCCGGTGTCCTTTATTTATACAGTTTAGCATATCTCTAGCAGTCATTGCAATAATTAATATACCTGTTTACTTCGCCTGAAAGGTGGTGTGAGCTTCTCCAGATCCTCTTTCCCACAAGCCAGGGGCGTGGGGGTAGCATGCTTGTACTTTTCCATAGTACACAGAATTCAGGGGTCATGCTGCGAACACAGGCGTGGCCTGCCAGCGTCCGTGCTCCCAACAAGCAACAAGCCAAAAATTTAACCCATGACCCTGAGATTAAAAAGGCACCCTGACCTAATCAACATATTGTCAGAACACCTGGGCCAGCTAAACCCACAATCAGGTAATTCCCAGCTTCTTGGTGAGAAGTGGTTTGCACTGAGCTGAGATTGGGCCGTGCATGCATGTGACCACCTCTGCGTTCACTGCTCCAATATCCAGCTGCTGGGGGGAGGTCCCTCTACTGGGCTCAGGACCTTGGCTGTTAGAGGTGTGGTTTTTGTTTTTTTTTTTAATATTCTACTCAGCAGAAGTAAAAAGCCAGACAAAATTAGCTATTTTTAGAATGCCTGGAGGACGGAGGACATGAAGGTAAAAAGGAAAACATGTCCTCCTTTTGCTGGACTTCTGGTACCCCTAACCAGACCTGAACATCCTGCCAACCACACCATGCAAAAGCCAGAGTCCCCAAATGATCTAAACCTGATTAGCCACCAGAAGAAGTTTGTTTGCCTTACTTGGAGTGCTGAGCATTATATGCTTAGCCTACATATTCGGTTTTGCTAATAGTTAATAAAAAGAGAATGTGATTGAACAGGAAATTATCTTTTTAAGTTGACACTCTCCCTTTTAAAACTACTTAATGTCTTTGTCTTTTAAAATTAAAATCTATATATAAATATTCACAATAAACATGGTGTATTGCCTTGACCCATTGAATAAGACCCTGCTGGTTTTCATTTTCTAAGTAAAACGTTTTGGTGATGAAATGCAAAAGGGGGACTACTAATATATGTCTTGGTTGTTGTGAATCTGGTGCACATACCACAAAGGAAAGTCCCACTATGGTGAAGAACACTGATTAAGAATGGTACCCTTTTATAAGATTTTGATGATACCCTGATACTAGGAGTCTGCACTATACCAGAGGTCTCTGCAACTGCAGGGGCTTTGTGGCTTGTATTTATACTTCAGTACATTAGGAGTTCGCACTGCATGGCTGACTTGTTAGGCAGGAATTCATTCTGCTAAGCCCATTAGGAAGTTTGCACTGTGTGCCATCTAGGTAGCAGGAATTCTTACTTCTTATTGAAAGGCATATTAGGAGTTCTCACTGTTTGGCTTTCTTATTCAGCTGTTGAGAGGAACCTCAATGCTTTATAGCAGGCATGGCCAAACTGTGGCTTGGGAGCCACATGCGGCTTTTGAATGAAGAAGTGTGGCTTGCGGAAGAAGGCCAGAGGAAAGCAGCCCCAGTTTAGGAGTTTTAAATCTCCTGCCATGAGCATGCTCTGATAATGCTCGGGGGAGCCCCAGTCTGTGCCTCACCACCGGAGTGGCTGAGTAAGGGTGCCTTGGGGGTTGGGGGGAGCCAGCGTCAGGTCCTGGGGGTTAGGGAAGGGGTTGGAGATGGTGGGGAGAAGCATGATGGTATTGTTGGGAAGGCGGGGAGAAGCTAAGTTTCTACCATATAGGTAGGCCTAGTTTTCATAGTAACCTTAAGTAATTATTAGAATCTGACATTAGTAGAATCAATATTTGCCCTCTTTTTACAATGAAATTTAAGTATGCAATGAATTTTAAACTTAGTAGTTTTTAGAGTAGGTAAAATATGGCTATATGCCTCAGTGCAGCTCTCGAAGGTTTAAAAATCAACTTGTGTGGCTCTTGAGTTCCACAAGATTGGCCCCTTCTGCTTTATAGGTTTAGTAGCTTTTAAAATAAGGAACAAAGGATGTGGCCATGGCTGTGGCAGGGCAGCCAGAACCAGAAAAATAAAAAGATTCTGGATTCTTTTCTATGGTAACAAAATAGCAAATCAGAGCTGCAGTAAAAAAAAAAAAAGAAATTAAAAAGAAAGTGTCCCCTCTGAAATAATATCAGGAGTAAGATGCACAAAAAACCAGTGTTAAAAACACTAAGCCTTAAGGTGACTTTAAGTATGAAAACTATCACTTTGGTAAAGGTACTTGAAACTCTATAACCACAAAATAAAGACCTACACATTATGTAAAAAAAAATATGTGGTTAGTATAATGTTATAGGAGTCGAAATGTGCATTTTCCATGACATATATACTGTATATTTATGGTGTAAAAAAATGTAAACTAAATTTGTTGCTTTATTACAATCCTGCAAGGGCTCAAAAGGAGCCAGAATAGGTTTTGTTGTTTTTTCAGATCATTGTGTGCTTTAAGAGCAATCAAAATAAACAAAAGAAAAACTTAAGGACTGTGCTTTGCATTTTCAAATGACGCCAGTGAACAAAGACCCCCTGAAAAGTATCCCAGGTTAATTATTTTTTGGTTGTTGTTTAAAGAAAAACTGATGCAGTTTCTCACAATTGAAAACATGGAACTAAACAGAATTTTTTTTTCAAAATCTCAAAGAAAAATACTAACAACCTTTGGTGTCTATTAATTAAGTTACCTAGCTGATCAGAGTGGCCTGGTGGGGAAGAACTACAAAAGGACACAGAGAGACTGCAGGTAATGGACATACAAGAAAGTTGAGAAAGGCGCAGCTGGGTCAGTTCAATAAAACAAACAAGGAGTCCTGTGACACTTAAAGACTAGTAAATTTATTTATTGCATGAGCTTACACGGGAGAAAATTCTACTTTGTCAGATGCTTTGAAGTCAAGTCCTGATACTTACCAGAAACAAGTTAATCCTTAGAAGGCAAAAGTCCCTTATAAATTTACCCCACCAGCAGTCCAAGGAAATAATTAAAGCCTTATACAAACATTCCAAAGGAATATTAAAGATATTGGCCTTAGAGATATTGTAATATATTTGATGCTAATGTTATTGTTATTGTTAAACATTAATATAAAGTTAATGTTTATGAGGAGCCCTCATATATTAACTCCAGGAACCCATCCAAAAGAGGGCCCTGGGCTCCAGTCCCTAAAAACCCTCTGAAATTTGGTGCCTCCACCCACTCAGTGTGGCAAGGCAGGAGCGCTTAGGGTGGTCCTGCCCTGCTGGTGCTGTGGGGAGGGGTGGGGCCCTGGAGGCAGAGGCTGGGCTGGCTCTGCACTCCCACCCTGTCCCTGTCCCTGGGCTGGCTAGTTCACCCCCTGGGGCGGGGCAGGGTGGGTCGATGCCAGCTTGTTCCACCCAAGGGTGAGGCCCAGCCCGCTGTGGCCTACATAGGTTTTCAGAACTCACTGCCCTGGGGGGACTGCACTGGGGGTTGCCTTGCTGCACCATGTGCCAGCTCCCCCTCCCACGGACTGGCCAGACTGAGAATGCTCCCTGGGTCCAGAGACCAGCCTGAGACAGGGGGCGGTCCCCAGCCTCCACTATGGGGAATTGGCCACTGAGCAGTGGCACTGGGGGGGGGGGCAGCCCAGGGCTCCCGGGCTGGTTAATCTGGCCTGCCTTCTAAGCCAGTGATTCCCAACCTTTTCTCTGTCATGGCACACCTTGATACCTTCAAATTTTTCAAGACACACCACCATTAAAAATCAATAAATATTCAAATCAACTTAAATTACTTATGAATATTCATGAACCATGTCACAGTGTCTCAGAAATGCTCCTATGTGGAATAGTAGGGGTAGCAGAGCAGGGGAGGCAAAACACGGGAGGTCAGGAGTAGTGTGCAGTGACAGGAGTGAGTGTAGGGAGCACAGCAGAGGAGAGGTGGCAAAAGAGAACAAGGGCAGCCACGTGGGGAACAGAACAAGGGTGGCAAGAGAGGAGAGAGGAAGGAAGAACAAGAGTGGCTTTGTGGGGGGGGCAGGGGGAATCTGGAGGGGGGTGGGAAGGTAGGGCATGGGAACATGGTGCAGCACCCACTTCTCGCTTTTCCACAGTGGCTCTCTGCCACCCAAGGCAAATCCTCACCCCACTGCTGCTCCCTCCCACCCCAGTGGGTCCTGTCCTCCCTTCTCCTAGCTCCCCGTTGCCTATGATGGACCCTCCCATCACTGCAGGGGCCAGAACTACACCTCTAGCACCCAGCTACACCAACCCTACATACAGCCACCCCACCCCCCCCAGCTACACACACTCCCAACCAAACAGCCACCTGACAACCCCAGCTACACACCCTCTGCTCCACATCCACCTCTGCACACATACACACCTACCCCACACAACCGCCAGCAGCCCTCCCCCACAAAGCCCTTACCTGGGCTGTTTGCAGGCTGCCTGACACAAGCTGCTCTGCCCTGCAGGGGAAGATTCACACTCCCAGCCTCCCGCCCCTCTCTGCTAGCTTGGCCTAAGGTGGAGCCACTGGAACACTGCGTTCGGGCTGCTCCTGCTATTTTTAGGGGGACCCCTGGACCTCCACGTTCGGGTGCCTTCCTCTATTTTTAGGGGGCCCAGAAGGCTGTGTTCTGGTGCCTTCCCCCTTACTTTAATCCCTGCCTTTTGCCAGCCCCGCACAGCCCACATGGCTGGGCTGAGCAAGGAGGGAACTTTAACTCCAGCTCTCAGGGATGCTTGTGGCACACTTTGGGTGTTGTTGTGATTTACCAGTGTGCCTAGGCACACTGTTTGGGAACCACTGTTCTAAGCTATTACCTATAGATAAATTTACGACACCAGAGAAAACATTACAAAATCTGGCCTACTATGTGAAAAAAAAAAAGGGGGGGACATCACCTCTAATTTCATGATTAACTAGTGAAATAATTGACTCAGAACCTTCAAGGGGAAGAAGCTACTAAACCGATTCTGCTTACAGAAAAAAAATCACAAAAAGGTATTGGGGTAATTCCACTGTCTTCTCTTGCAGTCAACAAAAAGATATGTAAAAAGAAGAGATATTTTAAGCAGTAGTCTGCTCCCTCCTAAAGGGGGTAGGAACATGTTCTTTTTGTCTTTCAGAACTTCAGAAAAAGCTGGTACCAGCAGAAAATAAATCCAAAACACCACAATCTACTGTTGCAACAAAGAGAAGCAACAGAATTCAAACTGATATGCAGAGCCAATTATGTGAAAGCAGGATTAAATTGTGACTATGATCCAAAGGGGTAGCCATGTTAGTCTAGTTCAGCAAAACAAACAAGGAGTCCTGTGGCACTTTTAAAGACTAACAGAGTTATTTATTGTATGAACTTGGTCAAACACTTTGAAGATGAGGGAAGTTACAGAATGGGGGTAAAATAAATGCAGGGAAATGTAAGTCAAGGGAACAGGTCACACTGTTACACCCCTTCCCCCACCATTCTGTAATTTCCCTCATCTTTAAAGAGTCTAAAGAAGTGGGATTTTCTCCCACAAAAGCTCATGCAATAAATAAATCTGTTAGTTTTTAAAAGTGCCACAGGACTCCTTGTTTGTTGTGACTATGGATTCTTCTCCCATTGCAACAGGTGATTTGACCTCACCTTCCTCTATGGCTATGTCTACACACAGTTTTGTTATTTCGAAAGAAGCTATTTCGAAATAACTTATTTCGAAAAACCTGTTATTTCGAAATAACTTGTTTCGAAATAACAAAACTGTGTCATAGAATCATAGAATCATAGGGTTGGAAGGGACCCCACGAGGTCATCTAGTCCAACCCCCTGCCAAAAAAAGCAGGACCACTCCCATTAGATCATCCCAGTCAGTGTTTTGTCCAGCTGGGACTTGAACACCTCCAGAGATGGAGATTCCACCACCTCCCTAGGCAGCTTATTCCAATGCTTCACCACTCGCCTAGTAAGGAAGTTTTTCCTAATATCCAGCCTGGACCGCCCCAGCTGTAACTTGAAGCCATTGCTTCTCGTTCTGCCCTCTGTTACTACCGAGAACAGTCGAGCTCCCTCCTCCTTGGAGCAACCCTTCAAGTAGTTGAAGGTTGCTATCAAATCCCCCCTCAGTCTTCTCTTCTGCAGGCTAAATAAGCCTAGTTCCTTCAGTCTTTCTTCATAGGGCTTGTGCTCCAGCCTTTTGATCATTTTGGTTGCCCTCCTCTGGACTCTCTCTAATTTGTCCATGTCCTTTTTGTAGTGGGGAGCCCAAAACTGGACACAGTATTCCAGATGTGGCCTCACTAGTGCAGAATAGAGGGGAATGATCACATCCCTCGATCTGCTGGTAACACTTCTTCTGATGCAGCCCAGTATGCCATTGGCCTTTTTGGCAGCAAGAGCACACTGCTGACTCATATCCAGCTTCCCATCCACCATGACTCCCAGGTCCTTTTCTCCAGTGCTGCTGTTTAGCTGATCACTCCCCAGCCTGTAGCAGTACATGGGGTTTTTTCGTCCCAAGTGCAGGATTTTACACTTATCCTTGTTGAACCTCATGAGATTCCTCTTGGCCCACTGCTCCAGTTTGTCTAGGTCTCCCTGAATCCTGTCCCTGCCCTCTAGGGTGTCTACCGTTCCCCCCAGTTTGGTATCATCTGCAAACTTACTAAGTGTGCAATCTATCCCATCATCCAGATCATTAATGAAAACATTGAACAGAACTGGCCCCAGGACCGACCCCTGGGGCACACCACT
>ML682007.1:38689430-38734403 GCA_007922195.1 Podocnemis expansa | reverse complement strand
CCTCTGGGGGCTGCAGGCACCCACAGGGTGCAGTGCAGAGGCACACTGCACCCCGTGGGTGCCTGCAAAGGGCTGCAGGCACCGCGCCTCACCTGGCGGGTGCCCGCAGCCCCCTGCAGGCACCCGCCAGGAGCGGGCAGCGGGGCACTGCGCCCCAGGGGCTTTAACGCCCCTGCTGCCCCCCAAGCTGGCGGAGCGGCTCCGGCGCGCGGCTGCAGCCACGGGGAGCCAGGTCCCGCCAGCCCCTCCGGCCCCGGGCTCAGCGGGGGCAGTGGTTGCGAGCCCCACGGCTCACCCGCCACCAGCTCGGGGGTCCTGCAGCCCCGGGGGAGGTGGCCACAGCCCAGGCGGCTCACCCCGCGCCCTGCAGCCCCGGCAGCAGGCAGAGCGGGGAGCCCCGGCACCCGGCCGCCGGGCTCCTGAGCAGCCCCAGCGGCGGGGAGAGGGGGGGCATCAGCGCCCCTCCGCAGGGCTCCCCGCTGGTCTTGGGGGCAGCGCCCCGGTGCCCTGCAGCTTGTCTCCTCTCAGCACCCTGGACAGGAAGCTCAGCCAGTTATTTCGGAAGGGCATGTCCACTTGGCGTTGTTTCGAAACAACGCTCTTTCGAAAGGCAACAAGGCTTAGCTTCTTTCGAAAGGACCACGGCCATTTCGAAAGAAGCGGTTTGCTTCTTTCGAAATGGCTGTGCGTCGTGTGGCCATGCCATTCCTTATTTCGAAACAACCTCTGTTGTTTCGAAATAAGGACTGTGTGTGGACATACCCTATGTGATATTTCCCAGTGTTTGAACCTTAACAAATGCTTTGATTTGCTGTTACAGTATGACCTGATCCCATAACTTACCCTTCCCTGCATTTATTTTCCACCCATTTGGTAAGTTCCCACATCTTCAAAGCATCTGACAAAGTGAGATTTTCTCTCATGAAAGCTCATGCAACAAATAAATTTGTTAATCTTTAAGTGACTCAGGACTCCTTGTTTGTTTTGTTGCAACAAACATTTTGTTTCATGTATCATGTTTTGTGGTTTGGTTTGTGTTGTGTGACTTGCTGCTAGCATTGTTGTATATTGTGTTAAGGAAGGAGCATACTGCATTAGGCAGAAAAGGATGGATAATTACTTTAATTGTATGTACAGAAGCAAATGTTGTAGAAAGGCAGAGGTCAGGAGACATCAGTCTGTTAACGGAAAAACATCCTCAGGTAGTAAAGGAATGTTTACAGGCAAAATATGCATGACACACAAGATTTATTTGTTGAAAGAATAAAAAAAACCGACCAGCCAAACCTATCTGAATGCACCTGGGT
Organism: Podocnemis expansa; assembly: GCA_007922195.1. Lineage (NCBI taxonomy): Eukaryota > Metazoa > Chordata > Testudines > Podocnemididae > Podocnemis > Podocnemis expansa. The sequence continues at coordinate 38,733,096 of ML682007.1, read as the reverse complement.
GTTGAATAAAATTGAAAGTTAAAAAATAAAATAAAATAAAATAAAATAAAGGAAGGTCATTATAAACTCTCCCTTGATTAATATGAAGGGCAGAACTGTAAGAGCCTAGGAAATGTACAGCTGCAGTGCTATCTCAGTGTAAAATACAAGAGGCTGTTGTAGCCAGGAGGGGTAGTTAGCCTTAAAAGAAAAAGAAAAGGCTCCTAAAAAGCATATTGAAAATTGCTTTGCATGGAACTGAATTAAATGTTAAAATAATGAATGCTGTTAGTCTTTAAAAGTGCCACCAGACTCCTTGTTTGTTTTGCTCAACTAGACTCAGATGGCTATCCCTTTGGAACTAATACAAAGGTACTGGTAAATAAACTAAACTATTTCTAGAGGGTAGGGTACAGGGGGAGCCATTACATCTAAAATAAAAAAGAAAATTGCAAATACCTATCAATGCATGCATCCTTGTCAAAATTAGAAATGGGGCAAAAACAATTTTCTAAAATATTGTCACTATGTCAAAGCAAGGGAAGAAGAGTTGGTTGGTTTTATCAGGAACTATGGATATAATACAAGAAAATGTATTGTTAACACTGGCCTGTACACAGGCATAAAAAATAAGTCAGAAATTGGTTGTACAAACAATACAAAATGGCAAGCAAAAAATTGCCTTTGAATATAAGAAGGTTATTGTGAAAAAATGTTATAGAATTGAAAAAAAAAGAGCATACCCCATCGATTGAACCATGGCCATATGTACCATCAAGAGCTAAAGATTAGTCCATTGCCAAGCTAGGCATCCCCTCCATAAACTGACCAAGCTCAGTTTTGAAGCCAGCTAGCTTTTTGCCTCCATATTAATTCTGTAGATTAGGCTATTGGCATCCATAAGGAAACCTTGCATAGTATAATTGGCATCAAATCATACAATCAAGTGCACAAATGAACAGAAAGATTATATAGGTCATAAGCTGGGGGTGCACAGATGTGCATCCCATGACATGATACCAGGACTGATCCCTGAGGAATGTCACTATTAAACTCCCATCAGCCTGACCGTTCATATTTCAGTATGACCTGTTATATTATCCCCTTTAACCAGTTCCTCATCCACCTTTCTATTATCACATTAATCCCCACCTTTTACAATCTAACTAGTAATTACCCATGTGGAACTATATCAAGTGCCTCACTGAAATCTAGGTAAAGTAGATCCACTGTAGTCTCTTTGTCCAAAACATCTGTCATCTCATGTTGGTCTGATATGACATGACTTCAATGTCTTTAACTACTTTCTCTTTCCAAGACCTTGCATGCTAGTGAGATCAAACTAACAGGCCTGTAGTTACCTGGATCACTTCCTTCCTTTTTCTGGAAACTGAAGTGAAGCTGACTAGTCTTGTGGTTCTCCAGATCCTCTTCTTCCCTTTTCTGAAGATGGGCACAATATTTTAATTAAACAAGCACTAAATCCAAATTCCTTTGTCTAAGACAGGTTTGTTTAGACAATCCACCCCTAAAACATACTTAGGAGCTTGTTTCCAGCTGCCATACAGAATGCTTTACCTACCACCTGTACATACATCATGTAATGATATGCTTGAGCCATGTGTCACCAGGTTTTATATGATTCCTTAGCTAACACCAGGGGCGTCAGTGGCCCCAAAAATCTCTTGGCCTAACCCCCAGCAATCATGCCCCCTTGGGCTCAGTCCAGCTCCTGGGCCCAATCTGGCCTCCTGGCCCCAGTTGGGGCTCGATTGGACTGTTGCTTCTGTGGCCCCAGTCGGGGAGGGGGCAAGATTCAGCTGCCAGTGTGGCAGCAGTAGCAGCAGTCTAATTGGGTCACAGCCAGGGACACGAGGCTGCTGGACCTGGCCCCGACCCCAGCCGCTGATATGGGGCCAAGTTGCCATGGTGGCCCAGACCCACAGTCCTGGCTGGGGCCAAGGCACTAGTGCTAGGACTGGGGGCTTGTGCTCCCTGTGCCAAGAGCCAGGGATACCCCTGTCCAATACACTTTCATAATTCAGTAATACTGTATGCAATCAGTTGATTTAACTGGTTATTCTTTTTTCTGTCGTTCCTGTAATTCCCCCTTTCCCCAGCTACGTTACTTCGTAGCCAACAACACTCATGAATGCACAGGCCCCTAAGGTTGCTGGGAACAAGAAGATTCTGAGTTCCCCAGTGGTGATGCTGGATAAGTGGAATCCTCCATCCACCCCCTCTGCTACAGTCACTTTGCTCTTATAGGAATTTAAAGTTGGTGGTGTCCACACCTGGCTGGACCCTATGCATGCTCTATGGTGTGCTTTGGGAGCCTCCAGGACTAAACAAATGCTATAATAATCTGTGGCATGGCTCTAATTCAAAAATACCAGTTATGCATGCCATAGCTCCAATATACTTACATTAGACTTAACTCACCTTACTTAACTAACTAAGGAAACTTGGCATAACAGACTGAAATTATATAGCACTACTATTTTAAATCCATGGGACAATTGAATAAATCAATTAACATAGACTACAGTAATAAATTAAACTTATCCAGCTGGCATTTATACTGCCAGTATTGCCCCACCTCCAAAGTGCACACTAGAGTTTAGAGCCCTGGCCACTTGCTTGTATGGGCAAACTTGAAGGTTTGATGAAAGAGAGAGCACTCTGTTGGTTCAGCATTTCAGTTCAGCCACTGTATCATGCTGAAGATCTGTTGCTGGCCCAACCAAATGTCAGCAACCCTAGTCCTGGCTCAAAGAGATTACCACTCTGCCTCTTCTCAGGCCCTGTCACAGTCTCTCTGCTGTGCCCTTCCTTAGCCAAAACAAGGAAGGGGAGCACTTACACTACTCACTGCAGGCCCACTGGTTTGAGTAATGCCACCTGTGACCTGAGCCTCCTGGGATAACCTTCCGAATGTGCCAAAATCAGGGCAAGCTGCAAAACTAGGCGACAAACCCCCAAAACACTGGTGGGTGGTACTTAAACCAGTCTCCCAGGCAGTAACAAAACATGCGCCTGATTCCCCCACTCTGGTCATCACTGAGCGTAGCAAAGCAGAAACACCTCCCTTATTGCACATCAGTTCCTATGATCCCCTCTAGCCACTGGGTCTCTTAAAGGAATAGGTTCTTCTAACCCCAAAGGGCCAGCCACATCACCCAGAACAATATAGCCTTGGATCTTACCCAAAATACCATGTTGCCAGCCAATCCTTTAGTAACTACAACTGAAAGTTTAATATAAAAGGAAAACAAACACAATATGAGAGATGTTAAAGGGTCAAAGTGGATCATATACATACAAATGATTTAGAGTCCATTGAAAGCACATCCTTGAAGATCCTGTAGTTTGAAGGGTAGTCCCACTCCTTTGGTGTGCACCCAGCAGCACCAGCAGCTGCGTGGGTCTCAGTCCTGTCTTCAGTCCCAGGAGAATAGTTCCAGAGGAAGGTGTCGGTTGCAGACAGGCTGAAGACTGAAGACAAAATGGAGAATAGGCTATGGCCTTTTATCTTAGAGTCCTTGCCAGATCAAAATGGAGGTGGGCCACATGGTCAGTCTGGGTAACTGGTCAAACCAGTTTCCTCTTGGGCCCACTGTAGCTGGGAGCCCCAACCAGATGGGCCATTAACATGGCCAATAGTTTGCACACACCCTGTTTGGGATTGCCTCAGCTCAAACAACTTGGACCATGCATACAACAACTAAGGTTCCTAGATTCTAATACAAGTATGATACCTACATATCAATCATATAATCATTCCTAGCATATTGCAACCTTTCTATTGATACCAAACACAGCATATCACATATGGATTATTGCAAATATGAAATATTAATAGAAAAATAAACAGTCCCCTAGACCCATACAACATCACACCACCAACCTCCAAAATTGCCTGCTCAAACAAATCTCCATAAGGCTCCCTGCAACAGCCTCTGGACCCCAGCAGCAGTCAGCAGCAGCAGCTTCAAGCATGGACCATGTGCTACCCCCAAAATGGAGTCCACCATGCTTTTTCTGTGCTCACTGGAGCAGGACAGGTCTCTTTCCCTTTTCCCAGGCAGGAGTTGCAGCACAGAGTTTCTTCTCAACTGTTAAACTCCCAATGAAGTTCTGAGGTCCTGTGATGGGGCGTACTGGCCCCACACTAGAGAGAGAAGGCTTAAGAAAACTGGTGGGCTCATTGACCAGAGCCAGAAGCTGACCCATGACATGTCCCTATAGTACAGTGTGCCCACACCCTTCTTTTGCCCCCCCCCCATGGTGTCAGAACTTGATTGTGAGAAAGCTACAATTCTCTATATGTGATGTACATACTTTGTTCTACATATAGGACATTGCATTTGACTGTATTCAAATGCAGGTTGTTTGAGTAAGTACCTCTTACTAGGAGGTCCAGACTGTTTTGCATGACTGACATACCTTTATGTGTACTGAACACTCCACCAACTTTAGTGTCACTTACAAACTGTACCAGCAATAGTCTTGTCTTCTTCCCAATCCCTCTTAATGATTCAACATCACTGGACAGCATTTCCTAGCACAGATCCCTGCAGTTCCCAACTTGAAATGCCACTACCGAATGAGGATTCCCCAATTATAATGACTTTTTGAGATAGATCAATAGAGCACAAAGAAGTTATCTGGGTTAGTAACACCTGCCCCTGATAGTAGCAAGCCAAGTTCCTGTTTCCTCCCTTTGGAGTCCTACAGAGATCCCCTGTGTACTCGTGGGCCCTTGAGATGAGCCCACTGCTTATTTCCCATCTGCAATTAGGCTTCAGGAAACCAAATTAATTTGAAGAGGGTGTAAAAATCCTGAAAGAATTCCTTTGTCTGTAGCACAGTGAAGATAAACTCTCTTCAGTTTCCACTAAGTTCTTAAAACAACTTGGCTATGTCTACATGCAGGGAGTTAAATCGATTAACTTGAAGCAATTCAAGCTAAGTTGCTACAACCACCATTAAATCGATTTAAATTAAATCAATTTACCAGGTCCCTAGAAATCGAACTAGCATATCCGGGGAAGGACTTGCTAGTTTGATTTAGGAGAAGGGAACCCTAGGAGGTGTGGCAACATGGCTCCCTGGCAGCGCCATGTTGCCACACAGTCCCCTGCTGCTGGCTCTCCAGAGCCACCAGCAGGGGAAAAAAAGCCCCTGGGGGCACAGGTGGGGTCGTCCCTCTTCCTCACTACGTTCCCAGTGGCAGAGAAATGATAGGGGTGCCCCTCTTCCCTGCCTCTTTCCCGGTGGCTGTGGAGGATTGGGGCACTCCTATTCCCTGCCGTGGGCCGTGTAGTGGGGGCAGAGCTTGCAGGGTGCCCTGATTCCCAGATGGTGGGGGCAGATCTCATGAGTCTCCCTGATTCCCCTGCTGCTTGTCAGGTGGTGGGGGCTGAGCTTGCAGGGCGCCCCGTATTCTTCACCACTGGCATGGCAGAGGGTGAGCTCAAGCACAGAGGCAGCCATTGAATGATTCTGGTGCTATAAATATGATTTGTTTAATTATCAGTACAATAATCATGGAACTGTGGTCTTCCCAGTTGTAGCAGTTAGAATCATGTCCTTTTTCTCCATGGAGTGGAGAAGGGCTCTGGGACAGATAGGCAAAGGCAGCCACATTCACTTTAACAGCTGTGTCTGGATTCTCAGTCTGCATGTCATGTGCTGCTCCATCCCTGTAAAAAGAAGACCACACGTTTCAGTCAGGATTCCATTTTTTTATTGTCTGACCACACACAGGATACAGCACTGAAGACACATTGGCAGTGGAACTGCCAGTGATGCGGCCAAGTGCTTGAGCATCCTCACAGAATAGCACAAGGAGATGTTCTTTGTTTCAACATATGCTGGAAAGCAGTTATTCATCTGTCCCAAGGTGAGTGAGATTCTTCATTTTAAAAGTAATCACAGAGAATGGTTGAAGTTCTGTGAAGATTTGGGACAGTTCTCTGACCTGCGTTATACAATGCTCACGGTAGTCTCTTCTAGTCTTGGAGTCTATGAATCCAGACAGTACTAAGGATGGATGCTGATCATAGTCTTGGATCTTTGGGACGCAGGCCAGATGTAGGCAAGGGTCTGTCTTAGTTTGAAGCTGAAATTCAACCAGTGTCACTGGAGTTGCAATTAAACCATTGTATGAGTTGGCACAGCCTGAAGGTAGTGCTCTTTCTGTTGTGCCTGTACCACAGCAGAAAGTGTATTCGCCATAGTGCTAGCAATGATTTCAGTCACAAAGAGGATGATTCAATGTATGCACAAAACATGGACTCTAGTTCTGTCTGATAGAATCTTTTATTGTGGATTGCCTGAACATTCACAAGGGAAATGTTGGGAGAAAGTTCTAGGTGTCTATAAGAAAATGTAAGGAAGTGTAACACCATGCCAGAGTTTTCAAGAAAAAATTATCTGTTGATAATGAAAAAAATTGGAAACAAATTCTCAACACAAAGTGGGAAAGAGAGCGTCAGAACTGGGAATGCTAACACTGACTTAGAGGCAGATCTTCCAGAAATCAGAAGTCAGAGAGTAACTGATAATGAACAAGAGATGGAAATATTCATTGATCAGGGAAGGGAAAGAAACTTTACTATTTTATAAGAAGTGTTTTTAAGAAGGAAAAGAAAACAGTAAAATTGCTAGCCACAAAGAAGAAATCCTTTGCCTGTGCTCCGATAAGAGCAATTCATTGTTTCATCATCATGGTCATCATCATCATTATGAAGCATTCCAAAGGGACATAGATTCTGTTATGTCAAGCACCATCTCAATTGATTCTGGCTGGCTGTTCAGTCTGTGCCTATCATTGGTGATCGCATCATGCCACCAAAGCTTTTGGCCACTACATGACTGCCAGTCATGTAACTGCATTCCTGGTAAATGCATTTTGTAATTTGTTTGTCTTCTATTCTAAGAACATTAAGATAATGTCAAATTGGAATCAGTGCTGAGGTGCTGTGCTTGACTATGAACATTCTCTTTGCTTATCTTTTCCTGTCTCTTAATATGGGGCAACTGATGAAGATGACAAGAATTGCAAATGTCAAGCCACCATGCTTCAGCCTTCCTCAGTACTACAGCCTCACTCCCATACAGCAGCATCAGTACTTCAAAGCAGGAAAGATTAATAAACAAGAGTTGTAGACCAAGCTGGCTGAGTAAGCATCACAGAGTGGTAATTAAGAAAAAGATGATAGCCTAAAAGGAGTGGAAGATGGGAGAGATCAGCAAGGAAGGTTACCTCTTGGAGATCAAAACATGGGGCTATAAAGTGAGAAAGGCCAAAGGCCAAGAAGAGCTGGGCCTTGTAATGGGAATTAAAGTCAATTATAAAAGATTCTATAGCCATATAAATAGGAAGAAGACAAAGAAGGAAAAAATGGGATCATTAAACAATAAGGATGGAGTGGAGGTTAAGGATAATCTAGGCATGGCCAAATAGCTGAACAAATATTTTACCTCTGTTTTTAATGAGGCTAATGATGAGCTCAGGGATAGTAGTAGGATGACTAATGGGAATGAGGATATGGCGGTAGAAATGACTTTATCTGAGGTAGAAGCCAAACTTGAACTGCTTTATAGGACTGAATCGTGGAGGGGGGGGGTAGATAATCTCTTTTCAAGAATATTCAAGGAACTGGCACAAGAAATTGCAAGCCCATTTGCAAAGATTTTTAATGAATCTACACTCAGGGGTTGTACCATGTGACTGGAGAATTGCTAACATAGTTCCTGTTTTCCAGAAAGGAGCAAAAAAGTGATCCAGGTAACTACAAGCATGTTAGTTTGACATCACTAGCATGCAAGGTCTTAGAAATAATTTTGAAAGAGAATTTAGTTAAGGGTATCCAAGTTATTGATAATTGAGATAAAATACAACATGACTTTACAAAAGGTAGACCATGCCAGACCAACCCGATCTCCTTTTTTGAGAAGTTTATCTGTTTCTGTAAGCTGTCTTAGCCTTGAGCCTGAGTGTGTGAAGAAAAAGTGGGCTTGATCACCCCGCCTTCTCCTCAAATGATATAAGTGGCTTGGAAACTTTCTCAGGATTGTCTGTAGCTAAGCAAGGGATCCCCAGTTGCTAGGGGGATGTGGTACGGGGCGTGGGAGATTCCAGCATTCTGAAAAAATTTTCATATGCCACTATTCTGAACAATTGGGCCACTGAAAAGCAAAGTGTCCTTACCGGCTTGGCCAGCAGGAAGGGACACTTGACTTTGCAACAATGCCTCCACTGCTCATGCCCCAACCCATTAATCCTCAATTTCCTTCTCATGAGGCCGGCCTGGGGAAAGGTGACTTTATTAATGCACTTTCTTTACCTGTAAATCAAAAAGGACCTTTTGTGTCATGTTTGGTTGATGGTACCCCGGATACATTTTTAATTGATACAGAAGCAAGTTGCTCTACATTTAGGGTCATAAAGCCTCCAGGAAAAAAATTGCAGTTATTATGCTTATAAAAAATTGCCTTGGGGTTTTTAATCAGAAATACGGGTTAAACATCAACCTTTCGCATATGATAGGATTGCCTTAGATTCTGTGCCTGCTGCTTTTTTCCTTGCTTAAGATTTGTAGCAGCAACTGCATTAATAGTTAAAACCGTTAAAAACCATTAAAGGTTGCTCTCCCACACTCTGTTGCAGCTGTCCTTTTATAAACTAAATATAGCATTTTTTTCAGATGAGGTTAATCAAATATGAAATTTTTGCTTATCTGTCACCACTCAGTTAACAACGCCTCAAGTAGATTTTAAAGATACTCCTTTATAAAATCCTGATTTTTCTTATATGAAGATGGGTCTTGTCAAAAGAAATTTTTTGAATTCTGCAGGAAAAAAAAAAGGAATAGCACACATGTGAGCCATTTGTTAGAAGCAGTACAACTACCTAAGGAAGTAGCTATCATGTATTGTGCCGCACATACAAATGGGAAAGATGAAATGAATAAGGGTAATGCTTTAGCAGATACAGCTGCTACAGCTGTTGTAACCCAGTTTCAGGTTGACCCGGCTGCTGCTTTGTTAAGTCATCAAGAGATGCCTCCTCCTACTGAGGATTCCAATCAGGATCTTAGCATAATGCAAGATTTGGCTCCAGAAGATGAAAAGGTAAAATGGAGGAAGGCAGGATGCACCTTGCACCCAGACAAAATATGGCGACATGGGGACAGCCGCCCTGTCATGCCATTGAGCTTCCTGCCTAATCTGTTAATCACTTATCACAGTCTGGCACACACAGGCAAGGAAGCCATGGCCACTCTGATGGCCAAGGATTGGTACGTTCCAAATTTGTATAGCCATGTCAGCCCATTTGGTGCCTTTTGCTCTACTTGCCTGGCTCACAGTGTAGGGAAACCTGTTAGAAGAAAGAGAGCAGCACAACCTCCTCCATGGGGGTCCTTTTGTGAATATACTGCTAATTAAGGTTAAGCTGTGTAACCCAGGCTATTGTGTTTACAAAGTACTTAAAAGTAACCCATTTTACAGGATCAGTATTGTTATGCCTGTCCAGTTTGTCAAGCCCATGATATTGGCAAACCTGTGAAGGCAAAAGGGGGAGTACAATCCCCTACCTTGGGACCTTTTGTAAATCTTCAAATTGATTTCATACAAATGCCAAAGTTTGCTTCTTATAAATTTGTATTAGTTTTATGTACCTTTTCAGTATGGATAGAAGTCTGTTCTTGTGTTAAGGCTGATGCTGTTATTGTCAGGAAAAAGTGTCTAAAAGAATTAATTCCAAGGTTTGGTATTCCAGTGTATCTTAACAGAGTTATGAAGAACATTTGCAAAGCTCTATGTCAGGGGTGGCCAAACTTACGGAATTCAAGAGCCGCACAAGTTGATTATTAAACCTTTGAGAGCCACACTGAGGCATATAACCACATATTTTTACCTACTCCAAAATTACTAAGCTTAAAATTCATTGCACACTTTAATTTTAGTGTAAAAATGCGGCAAATATTGATCCACTAATGTCAGATTCTAATAATTTTTTAAGATTACCATGAAACTAGGCCTATACAGTAAAAATTTAGCTGTTGCTAGATGTAGAACACTACAGGCTTGCTCCAAGTTTTTTAAAAAATCTGGGCAGTAACTTGTAAGTTCAGCAGGTAAAAGCTCTCTGAGATGCTGATCTCTAAGTATTGCACAATGTTTTGAATTTCATTGTGGAATATGATGCTTCACAGCAGTAAGTTGTGCCAAAAATCGAAAGCAATCTATGTTCAGTTTTATACTTTTCTCCTTTGTATTTTCATTTCTTAGTATTCCACATCATGTTTAGGACTAGTAAAACATGATTTTATTTTAACAATGAGTATGCTGCATTAGGGCCTATGAGAAAATCTAAACATGCTATGGCTTCTCTGACCATATCACGCTTCTCTCCCCCACCCCGCCATTGCCACTTCCCTGCCATCTCTTGCCGTGCTGCTGCTTCTTTGCTCCCCCCCAACCATGCCATACTTCTGCCTCCCACCCCATCCCGGCACCTACCATGCCCCCACTTCCCTGCCAATATTTCTGCCAGTAAACGTGTTCACTAAAATGCTCATGGACAGTGAAGACAAAAGGTCTGAGGACTCAGACTCAATTAATTTTAAAATGAGAGTAATATTAAGGGAAAATACTGCTCTCATCTTAATCCTGTGAAGAGATGCACACAGGGACACCTTTTCAACTGTTCAGAATCACAACAGATCAAAGAGAATTTATGGGGCGAGGAAGTGCAAGATTAGAGCCTGTTTTATTAAGTGGTTTGGAGTCCGTGCACAGAAGATACTGCGGAAAAAATCCCATTGAGTTTATTCAGTTTGGGGTCAGGCCCTGTATAAATTCTAAATATCAATATTTGGTTTTTATAATACAAAGTAAAATCTTTATTGGTGAGAGATTTTTTTTCAGAAAGTTTACAACACAATTTTCCGTCCTCAGCCTTTCGCAACAATTACTCTTGTCTAATGGGCTCAGATACCCATAGGCTACGTCTACACATGCATTGTTATTTCGAAATAAGGATTTTGAAATGAGTTATTTCGAAATAAAATCCTTATTTCAAAATACGTTAATTCTAATTAACAGAATGTTAATTCGAATTAAGGGAAAGCCTGCAATCCAAATGGCTGTTATTTTGGAAGGGATGTTTCAAAATAAAGCCGTTTGGACCTGTTGTTTCGAAACAGCTCTTTTGAAACAACAGGTCTACACAGTGTTGTTTCGAAAGAACAGGTCTAAACAGCTTTATTTCGAAATATCCCTTCCAAAATAATGGCCATGGGGGGGGCAGGTTTTACTTTTTCGAAATGACGATTCTTATTTCAAAAGGACGGGATCCGTCCTTTCGAAATAAGAAAATGTCATGTAGACCTAATTTCTTTTATTTCAAAATAACGAGTGTTATTTCAAAATAAAAGTGCCGTGTAGACATAGCCTTAGAGTCATTCATGAAGACTGCACTGAAATATAAATAGATTTTTACTATACAGCAAAAAAGAATTAATACATGTTGAATGCTATTTAATCAGTAGAAGTATAGTGATGCTATTGAACTTAGCAGTGAATGTAAATTATCTTGGTAATTGACTTAGTTCTATTAATTAAAATTTTCTTATAAAATAAAGGTGCTAGCAGTTCCTTCTGCAAGGAGATGACATACTGATGTCTCAGGCACACTTGTTCAATGGACTTAAGGATTTATTTTTTTTCTAAAACCAGTTTTCAGTAGTGGTGGTCTATCTTAAGTCTAAATCATTTTGCATGCTGAAAATGAACCATGATCCATAATAAGTACTTGTAGCATTCTTTAAATAGAGGGTTTTTTTTAATAACCTTTTGATGGTAGTCAGTGGTTTTGGATGTAACACTTGTGTCAATTTTCAGTCATTTCTGATGATTCTTATTTAATTCTCAAAATAGAAATACAAGAGAAATAATTTTGCATTATATTACAATATCTGGAAATACCAGGTGATTTTAAGAAAGAAAATTAATTTACAATTGCTTTTCAGGTTTCAATTGCTAATTATCATCACTTATCTGTAGTTCATTGTAGACTTGCTCTTGATCAATTTATGTCACCAGTTTTAAAAATATTTACCCAGAAAACAATATAAAAAAAGTATTTAAAAAATCATGCACTGATGTAATTAAAGACTGTATCATTATGTACAGAGACAAGGAGGGTAGAAATTAATATTGTGTGGGTAAACTAGAATCTGGCAGTTACTTGCTCTGAGTGCTTGCCTTTCCCTGCTGGCTCTCACAATGCCGCTCCTCCCCTGTGGGATCTCTCAGTGTGGCCCCTTCCCCTCCCGTCCCTTCCCTTCCCCGCTCTTATGAGACTGCTTTTTCCCTGCAGGCTCTCACAATACCTGAAGCTCTCACAGGGCTGCTCCTCCACTGCCGGCTCTCACCATGCTGCCACTTCTCTGCTGTTCCTGACCTCTGCAAATGTCTCGCCCCTGTCTCCCACCCTGCCGCTCCTCCCTCCTACACTCTCCCAGGAGCTGCAATTTTTCTTTAAAGAGCCGCATGCAGCTTGTGAGCCGCAGTTTGGCCACGTCTGCTCTATGCATTCTTCAGCATTTGCACTGTCCTTATCAGCAGCAAAGGTGGGAAAAAAATGTTTTAAAAGGAAAGGACATTTAATCTCAAGTACCCGTGGAAGTATGTCATAGCCTCCAACTTGGTGGCACAAGCCTGCACTGGAGCTGTGGTGGAAAGGTCTGTTTCAGGTTTTGTTAATCACCAATACAGCAATCAAGTGCCAAGGACTGTCTGTGTGGATTCATGCTTCACATTGTAAGAAATCTACACCCCCCAGAAAAAGAAGAATTGAAAACATAGGGTGCATGTGCTAGTAACCTCTCCCCTATTGTTCAAGAGGATTTGCCACTACTACATTCTTAGAATCTGCAAAGAAAAAATTAACCTAGAGACTCCTCAGTAACGTCCCAGCAAGTCTGTAAGGCTCCATGAGATCAAAATGTTGTCATTGTTACCTGTAATTTATATATGTGCATATTTCTGGCTTTTAAAGTTTTTAAGGTACCTACTTCAATTTTGCTATAGTGTTTTGCAGTATAGTTTTTGATATGTTATAATCCTTAATGTAATTTTAAATTAATAGGATTTAAATGTAACAAACTGCTGTGTGTGCTCCCACTTTCCCATCCCTGCCTAAGGGAAAATCCCTGTAATACTGGTCTCAGTCACAGCTGATGACATGGGCTGGTGCAACCCTGTCCACATAAAAATAGAGAAAGAACAAGAAAGAGAAGAAGGAATGTGTCAAAATACATGAGAGTCCTGAGTACGCCATTGCCTCAGCAAGGGTATATAACATTTGTAATAAAACAGGACAGCCCTTACTTGAACACTTCCTTAATTGCTCTCAAGTAACTTATAATGATTGTAAATCATGACCCTCTTGGTGGCTAAAGGGTTGGTATTCTGCTGTGGCAAGTCATATTGTTTGCTGCGAGCATGGTGTTACTGCCCTTGTAGGCCAATATTAGGTCTATGAAAATAAGGCATAAAAACATTGGCCAGTTAATTGAAATGGTGTTTGTTCTACTGCTTATTTGAAACCCGCCATTCAACATACTCTCAATTCTTTAAGTTCATTGTTCCCAACCTGTTCTAAACAAGAAATAAGTGAGACACAAAGGTTTTTGGAATTGCCTTTCCCCTTTATGGTATTGGTATAGCCATTCAAGAAATTAGGTGTGTTTTTCAAATCCTAGAAGAAATAGCAAATGAAACAATCACAGCCTTAACTGCCGTTACTCAGGAAGTAAAACAGATTAGTCAAGTGACTCTCCAAAACCAAATGGCGTTAGATTTATTTTGGCTTCTAAAGGTGAAAACTTGTGCTTTAATTGGCAAAGAATGTTGCACTTGCATCCCAGATAATGAAGACAAAATATTTTTGGCCTTAAGCAAGATCTGGCAAGCTGCCAGTACCCTGCATCAAGACGAACCATAGGGATTACGGACCTGGTTTGGGACTTTGGGATCCAAAATATTTTATGGAGTTTTGAGTATAATAGCGGCCCTGATTTGTGGTTATGTTGTGCTATTACTGGTTAACTACTGCCTATGTTGTTTAATGAAGGCTGCCCAAAAGAGTTTAAGCCCAAAATACCATAAGACAGTGTATACTTTGTATACAGAAATCATTAAAAAAAAACATCAAGGGATAAGTGATTTGGAAGTATAAGTAAAGAGACTTTAAAATTATCAAGGGGGGGGGGATTGTGGAAGAATTTCATAGCTAAGACCTGACAGCATTGAGACACAGATGGCTTAGTGGGCCAGAGAGGTGGGGGTTGTAAAAGAATGGACTCAAAGATAAATTAAATGGTATTAAGAATGCTGTGATAAAGTGCAAGCTGAAGGTATTTTGCCTGGTGCCTCGCTGTAACCCCTTCTTCCGAATATCAAATATCCTTGACATATAACCATCCTGTCTTATCATACCAGTCTGAGGTGCCTCAATCCTGACATTATCAGCAATGTTATGTCAGATTCTTACCCCTCCTGATGTTAGTCCCTTTCATGGAATAATATTAGTTTGCACTTATGTATAGGCATTGTGTGTTAATCTTGCTGTTAAGCTATAAAAGTTTCTGTAATACATCACTGGGGCGGAGACCAGCACCTAACTGCTCTCCCAACTGCAGTGTGTTTTCTTTTTGTTTTCCTGTAATAAAGCAATTAGCTGGTTGGTTTTGCACTCAGGTTGGGTTCAGCTGTTTTTCTTTGAGAAGGTCATTATCATTAATCATTAAGTCAACCTTAAGAGGCGGTGTTATTAACTCGACTTAAGGAAGCACTTAGGTCAACTTAATAAAAGTCCAGTGTAGCCGCAGGGGTCTGTAGGGCAGCTTAACCTTCCTTAAGTTGACCTAAGGCTCCAGTGTAGACATACCCTATCATTCTGTGTGCTTTGCTTTACATCTGATGTCAGGCTGTCTCCAAATTTGTCACAGGAGGGCCCCAAACATGACAGTAGCTGGTGCTGGCATCTACATCTTTTGAGAATTCTGCACCATCCATGATGTTTCCAGAGTATTTATCACTT
Source organism: Podocnemis expansa (assembly GCA_007922195.1). Classification (NCBI taxonomy): domain Eukaryota; kingdom Metazoa; phylum Chordata; order Testudines; family Podocnemididae; genus Podocnemis; species Podocnemis expansa. Next base: position 38,717,996 of record ML682007.1, on the reverse strand, counting down.
GCTCAATGTCCTGTTTAGACAGACTAATAGGCTGTGTTCACACGACGCATGGTTTCGGCTGTTCACACGACGCACGGTTGTTTCGAAACAAGTTAAACCTAGTCTGTGGGCGAAACAACGTTGTTTCGCAATGGTTGTTTCGAAACAATGGTGGTTTTGAAACGACTTGTTTCGAAACAACTGTCGTCTGAACATGTTGTTTCGAAACGACGGTGAGTCGTTTTGAAATAACTGTTGTCTGGAATTGCTATTTTGATTCCGGCTTTTCTCCTTATTTCAAAGTAACTTTTTTGCTAATTCAAAATAAGTCACTTCGAAATAAGGCGTTATTTTGATACAAGTCCATGGTCCCACCAAGTCATGGGACCCCCTAAGCTCAATGACCAGCTTAAGGCAAAACAAACAAACAATAAGTCCTGTGGCACTTAAAGACTAAGAAATATATTAATTGCATGAGCTTTTGTGGGACAAAAATCCCACTTCATCAGATGCTTTGAAGATGGAGGAACTTACAGAATGAGAGGAAATAATGCAAGACATTCTACCTGTGTGTGCACCTCAGACTGCACAGTCAACTACTAAAGAGAATTCAGTTCCATTTTCAGCTGATCCCACAACTAGGGTTCAATCCCTCTCCTGACTGAGTTATAAAAGTGATTGAGGGTACCTTGCAGAAAGGAATTCCCAAGTAGAAGGATTCCTGGGTTTTCAAAAAGTGTTTTGCATTTGGGTGGTGGAAACAATACCTTTTGAAAGCCAGGGAATAGGAAGCCCTAGGGTATGTCCACACAAGGCTTTTATTTCGAAACAACACTAGTTGTTTCGAAATAAAAGTCCCTATGTCCACATGACTTTTTTGTTTCAAAAGGAGGGAGTTCCTCATTTCGAAACAAGAGCCCTCCTTTGGAAACAGCTTAAACCACTTTGCTTTTAAAAGGCGGGTTATTATGAAAACAGTTGTTTCAAAATTATGCCGTTTGGACACGTTATTTCGAAACAAGGATTCAAAATAACAGGGACCTTCCCCCCAGGGTGCTATGTACCCTGGGGGGAAGGTCCCACCCCCCCGAGCACCCTGGCCAGGGATTGGCACCCTTGCCAGGGCACTGAGTGGAGTGCAGGGGGTCAGAGGGTGGCACAGCAGGGTCCCCCCCCGTTTCCCTTTGCTGGGAGCAGGGGGGAAAGGGTGGTTCAGCCTGTCACTGGGGCGCCCTGCCCCCGAGGTTCCCCGGTGCCCCCCCCACTCCTGCCGCGGCCGGGGGGGCACTCCCCACCTTCCCTGGCTGCTCCTGCCATCCCTCGCCGCTCCTGCAGGGGTGGAGAGGCCTTCCCTGCCACCCCCCGCTGCTCCTGCCAGGGCTGGGGGCATTACCCGCCACCCTGCGCTGCTCCTGCTGGAGCACGGGGCTTCCCCGCCACCCCCTGATGCTCCTGCTGGGGTGAGGGGGCTTCCCCGCCATCCCCCACCGCTCCTACCGTGGTTTGGGGCACATTCCCTGCTGCTTCCAGCTGCTCCTGCTGGGGTGCGGGGCTTCTCCGCCACCCCCCGCCGCTCCTGCCATGGACAGTGCGGTTTCCCTGCCGCCCCCTGCTGCTCATGCCGGGGTGGGGAGCATTCCCCGCTGCCCCTGGCCGTTCCTGCTGGGGCGGGGTGCTTCCCTGCCACCCCCTGCTGCTCCTGCCGGGGCGCAGGGGCTTCCCCACCACCACCCACTGATCCTTCCGCAGGCTGGGGGACTTCCCTGCCATCCCTAGCCAATCGTGCTGGGGCAGGGGGCATTCCCTGCTGCCCCTGATGCTTCTGCTGTGGGTGGGGGGCTTCCCCACCACACCCCACCACTCCTGCCAGGGTGGGGGGCATTCCCCGCCACCCCCCACTGCTCCTGCCATGGGTGGGGCGCATTCCCCTCCGCCCCCTGCCACCTCTGCTGTGGACAGAGGGGCATCCCCTCTGGCCCTTGCTGCTGCCGCCAGGGTGGGGGGCATTCCTTGCCACCTCCTGCCCCTCCTGCCTCAGGCGGGGGGGCTTCTCTGCTGCTCCCCACCTCTTCTGCCATGAGCGGGGGGGCATTTTGTGCTGCTTGCTGCTGCTTCTTCCAGGGTCGGGGTCTTCCTTGCCATCCACTGTCGCTTTCACCGCGGGCAAGGGGCGTTCCTTGCCAACACCCTCTGCTTGTGCCAGGGCGGGGTGCATTCCCCACCGCCCCCATCCCATGGCAGGAGCAGCGGGGGGCAGCGGGGAATCCCGGGGGTGGGGCAGCCCCAGCCCTGCACAAGCCACCCCTGCCCTTCCCCTCCCCTTTGTCGATATAGCATGTCCACTGTGCGGACATGCTATTTTGGTTCCTGCTTTTTTCCTTATTTTGAAATAACTTTTTGTTATTTCGAAGTAAGGCGTTTCGAAACAAGCGCCTGTGTATGGATATAGCCTTAGAGAGATTTCAGACAAAGGTTTTGGACCAGTAGTTTTAAAATCTTTTGTGGGCCCCATCCTTCTGTGTCAAGGCTGTTTCCCCACTCTGGCACTCTGCGTGTGGAAGGTGGGGGCCTACAACAAGCCTTAAAAGCCACTGGCCTTAAAGCCTGGTCTTAAAACTCTCCAAAACCTCCAGTTCCTGGCCTTGGAGTGATATCGTTGCTACCACCCAAATGCAAAAACCTCTTGAAACCCAGGAAGGCGCACTTGGGAATTCCTTCCTGTGAGGTATCCTAAATCACTTTTATTCCTCTCTCTGGAGAGTGACTGAACCACAACTGGAATATCAGCTGAAACTGGAACCAAATCCCTTTTAGTAGCTGCCTGTGCAGTCTGAGGCATGTGCACACAAACCTCTTGCTCTTCCAGGACACAGAACAAGAAAATACTTGAAACGTAAAATCTTTAATTAAAAAGAACAGCTAAAAAACAGAGAGTTGCTTCTCTGGGATTTAACTTAGGTAGTTACAGGGGAGGAGGAGGGGGGTACGTGTGCTCTGCACAGAGAAATCCAAAAACAAACAAAAAGCAAAGAAAATACCCTGACTGTGTCTAAATAAACATTCCCTGTTCTACTCATGCCTGGTCAGTAACAAACTTAACTTATCTTTGGTAAGGATGTTGCTGGATTCTTCCTCAGGCCCCTCTGGCCTCCTCCTGATCCCTTCCAGGAGCTCTGCTGCATCCAAACAGGCAAAGCTGCTATTACAATTCAAAAACCTGTGTTTTGTTCCTGTTGGCTGTCCTGGGACTCACTGACCAGAGTTAACCCCTTCCTCCCCACGGATTATTACATCCTGCACTTGAACTGCAGAGTGGGGAACCCTCCCAACAAAGATGATCAAAGATGATCACCCACATGCTCTGGATGCCCCTAAACTTCTGACTTTCAGAAACTGGGACTGGATGACAGGAGATGGATCATTCTGTGATTGCCCTGCTCTGATCGGTCTCTTTGAAGTATCTGGCATTGGCTGCAGTTAGCAAGGCAGGCTACTGGGCTATAGGAGCCATTAGTCGCGTCCAACTTGACCATTGTTATGTTCTTATAACAGTTCTTACTGTGATATTAAACCTCGTCATGTAAGTTGAAGACAGAGTCCTGAGCCTCCCAAATCATAGCTGCTTTTGTGATAACATTGTCCTAGAACACTGGCAAATTTTGCAAGTGATAGAATACTTGCCTTCTAACCATGTCTTTCTAAGGCTATGTATACACTGAAGGTGGCAAATTTGCTACTGTCAGATTGATCTCTTCAGAGCAACTGAGAGGAAGTGAAGACCCATGGAATCAATCCAGAAGTCGATTTAATAAAACCACCACCCCTAAAAGCATAGCATTGCATCAGTAGGTACTCATTTCCCATCAGTTGTGGAGATGCTATGTTAAAGGGAAGCTAAGAAGTGGATGGGAGCTATTCAAGCTACTATGCATAGCTTGTGTATCTCCTATGAACTGCCACTGAATTTCACCAGCAATGTGGACCAATTTATCTAAGCATGCAAGGGTTGCCTTTCCAACCCTGCTCTGACTAGCTGGCTGCTTTGCACATCACAGCACTTCAAGGCGGCTAGATGTCTGGGGACATTCTTAATGTGTGTGAGCAAGGGCCATGTTCCATCCCCAGCACACAGAGAGGATACAGGAGTATGGGAATTAGAGCTTATGCTTGCTGCTGATAAAAATATTGGTCTTTAAACTGGAATTTAAACTACAAAACTCCTTCATGCATCCCAGCATTCAGTTATTTTCCAGTTCTTGCAAGGGGAATGTGATTTCTCCTTTTAACTAAAATGTATTTTATGTTAAGCAGTAAGATTAACCATATGGATCTGAAAGAAGTTGCGGAATGGAGGAACTGCCTTTATAAATAACATTAATAATTTATCCAATCCAGGGGGTGTTTTTGTAAGTAAATACCTGCCTCTGTATAAAGCCTACTGAATAGGAACACATCTGAGCTTTTATGCAGTTCAGATTAAAGAAGAGAGCTGTTAAGGGGCTTAGCTATGGTTAAATTTGCAACTCTTCTGGCTCATGTTAATTCATTTAAGAAGCTACTGCATCAGTGCCAATTCCTTCTGTTTCTCTTGACAGGAGTGTGGCTACATGTTTTGCCTGCACTAGCAAGGAGGAGAGTGAAGAGCATAGAGGGAGTGTCTTGTTTTCTTGACCTCAAATTATCAGAAAACAAATTAATAGAAATAATTTTCTTCATATACTCTCCTAATATTAATGTAAGCCTTTTTACCAGGGCAGGCTGGCAGGACAAGGGCTGGGTTCTATACCTACAAGTTTCCCAATAATGTAGCACCACCAACCGGCTCGAGCCTCCACCCAGATTTCTGGGAAATACTGCACTGTTCTTGGGCACCCCAAAGAGGTAAGGCTTCCCCACTCACAAGCACAAGTCTGAGTGTAGTAAACAGAACTTTTAATAGTAGTAAAAGAGAGTGTAAAAGGCCAAATAACAGAAATCAGCACTGATCTAGCAAATCAATACAGATCAAAGCTCCTAACAACCCACACTGCATAACAGAACATACAAGATAAACTCACTGCAAAATTAGCACCAACCTAGAGAATCAATGCTAGCTAGGCTCCCAACCAACCATAGGGTCCATAGGAAGTGTCTTTGACACCAGCCATCTGCTGACACCACCAACCAGTAACTCACTCCATCCAATAACACCATTCCTTGGCTCCACCCACCACTCACTTACCCCCCACTCATCACTAGCCACTCTCAGTCTAGCACCTCTGCCTACCAATTACTCCCACTGCCCAGCTCACCACTTTTACCATCCACTAGCTCCTTCATCTACTGCTTATTTTCAGTGATTTAGCTCAGAGAAGATTTTTTCCTATTACTAATAATACTAACAGAAAAAGACTTTGTTTCTCTTTAATAATGCTATCTCTATTTGAATACTAAAAGCTCAAAATAAACCTATGCAGAACAAACACAATAGACCACAATCACCCTCAACCAACCCTTGCCTTAACATCATTTATGCTGAAACATGCAGTTGCCTTTCCTACAAGCCTCTTCTTAACTAAGGGTAGTTTTTACCCTTTAAATAATCCAGACAGATTTGAAACAAACAGAGAGTAGCAATTCACAAAAAGATTGTATTTTATATTTCCTCTCAGTAGAATTACAGATATTGACAGATTTGTGACCAAATTAACCCCAAATACCATTACCCACTATGCCCTGCACCCAATATGCTAATACCTAATTGTGTTCTTTGTGCTTATGCTAATACAGGACTCATGCAGATTAGGTGCCCCACTTCAGAAGCTGTTATGCACAGCTTCTAAGCCTGTCTTACATTAGTTATTTAAGTGAAAGGAGATAGACAAACACAGGAGCTGCAGAGAAGTTGGCAGGTGGGAGTGTTCTGTCAGGCACTGACGGGAGTCTGGCTGGGTAGCCTGACTGTAATTGGTCAGATGAGTCACATGATGTTGTTGCTGTTCCCATTACTCATATGGCTAAGACAAAATTCAATTTCCACAAACTCCCTAAATACCTATCTTTAGGTATGCCTACGTTGGAGCTTTGAGTTGACTTAATCTCCTTAAATCCAGGGCTGTCCTTAAGGGGTGGCAAAAGGGGTGATTGCCCTGGCCCCTGTGGTTCTGTGGATCCTGCGCTGTCCTACCGGTGAGCAGGATAGCACAGGGGCCCGAATTTCTGCCCCCCCCCCAGCTGGCTGTTCCCTATCTGGGGGGCAGGGCGTGCCAGCCAAAAGCAGCAGCCAGGTTCAGCACTCCCACTCCCCCACCCGGCCATGAGTGCTGCCTTCAGCTCCATGCCGGAGGCAGCCTAGGGCCTGTACTGCTGCTGTCTCCAGTCATGCTGTCTTCTGCCCTGTCCCTACTGCCTCTGGTACAGAGCCAAAAGAGGTGTGCATGGAGGGGGGAGAGAAACCAGGAGCACTGAACTAGGCTGCTGCTTTTGGCTGCCTCTCCCTGTCCCCCAGATGGGGAATTATCAGTGCAGGGGTAAAGGGGCTTGCTCCTCCCTTCTGGGCTGGTTGCTCCCCCTAGTGCTGGGGGTGGGGGACTGAGTGGGGGCCCCACAGAGGGCAATTCACCTGGGGCCATGCACTCCCCTAACAATGGCCTTGCTTACATTGACCTAGGGAACTCCACAGCCAAATTGCACTTGTATTAAGTCAACTTGGCACTTAATAACACCAGCTTCTAAAGTTGACTTGAGAGTTAAATGAACCTAGGAGCCAGGGCCTGGGCTTGGGCCCTGCCCCCGGCCCACCCTGGAAAATGATCCAGCTCTGGGGCCCCAATCTGGCACTGGGCCCAATCCAGCTTCTGCTACTGCTGGCAAGTGGCTCAGGGTTGGATCGGGCTGTGAGCTGCTTACCAGCAGCAGCAGGAACTGGCTTAGGTGGCAGGGGGCTTGGGGCTGGATTGGGCTCTGAGCCACCTGTTGCCAGTGGTAGAAATTGGATCAAGCCCAGGGGTGGGCAGAGAATGGCCTGGGGTACGTCTACCAGTATAGACATACCCGTAAGTCAACTTAACAAGGTGAACTTCAAGTCATCTTAAAGTTGACCTTGTTGACTTAAGTGAGCCCCCCAGCGTAGACCTAGCCATTGAGTTTCATGTTTGATGAACACTTATGCCCTTAATAGTGATAGATTAAGTGTTGATGGACAATAAAGACAATGTGCTTTTCATTCACAGCCAAGCTACACACCCTGAAGAGCAGTTAGTCAACAAAGAAATGAAAATCACAAAAATCGGCAGAAAAATTCATTCACCAGAATTAGAGTACCAATACAGTCAAGGAAATTGCTGTTTGCTCACTGCTATTCCACAAGGAAGACAACCAGCAAAAATAACTAAATAAGCAATATATTATAAATTATTCACTCTGCTTTGGGGCCTGTCAGTTTGGACGTGCAGCACATCTGGCTTTTGCTGTCCTGACTCCCATCCCTGCAGTGCTCCTAACTCAAACCTGAGGGAGACTAGTGGGCACTTTCGCAAATATTGGCTTTAATTTTAGGCACCCAACCTGGGCACAGGGTACTTGCTCTTTCAGAGGTACTGAGCAACAGCATCTCCCAGTGACTCCAGCTGGAGTTAGAGGTGCTCAATGCTTGCACAAATTAGACCTTAATTATCTCAAGTCTGGCACCCAGAAAATGAGGAAAGCCCCAGTAGTGATCACCTGTGAAAATTCTGGTGTGAAAGACTTGCCCAGCATCACAGGTAGGATACAATCTATGTCATCTGGTAATGCAATGTATTTTCTTAAACAAAAGACAGTGCTTTTTCTTCCTGCAGCCTCTTGTGTCATTCACTATACACCTTCCAGTTTCTGTTTCTGCAGAGAACAGGGTCCTACAGTAGTCTCATTGGCAAATTAAGGAAGAATGGGTTGGATAGGTGGACTAAAGGGTGGATAGAAAACTGGCTAGGTCAATGGTTTCAGCGTGTAGGAATCAATGGATCCATGTCTAGCTGGCAACCAGTAATGAGTGGTGTGCCCCAGGGATCAGTCCTGGGGCTGGTTCTATTCAACATTTTCATCAATGATCTGGATGATGGAATAGACTACACCCTCAGTAAGTTCGCGGATGACACCAAGCTGGAGGGAACAGCAGACACGTTGGAGGGCAAGGACAGGATTCAGGGAGACCTAGATAAATTGGAACAGTGGGCCAACAGAAATCTTATGAGGTTCAGTAAGGACAAGTGTAAAATCCTGCACTTGGGATGGAAAAACCCCATGCACTGCTACAGGCTGGGGAACATTCAGCTAAGTAGCAGCAGTGTAGAAAAGGGCCTGGGGGTCATGGTGGACGGGAAGCTGGATATGAGCAATGTTCCCTGTAAGCTGCGCTGGCGCGCTGCAGCGCAGCACGCCACAGCCGCCAGCGCAGGGAAAGCTGCCAGCAGCGCACTGCCAGCAGCCAGAGCCCCTTGGTAGAGCTCCTGTGGAGCAGGGAGTTTTGAAAACTCCCACCCAGAAAAGCTCTAACGGAGCATGCCCAGAAATTCTGGGCATGCTCTGTAGTGCTTCTCTGGCCCAGGAGTTAGGGCTGGGCCCTGCCCCTCCAGTCCAGCCCTGAGGTAAGTTTGTGGGGGCTGGGGGGGGGGGTGGGGGCGGGGGGGTGTGCTGCTGGGGGCCGGGGGGGCGAGGCTGGGAGTGGGGGGGGGCTGCGCAGCGGGCCCCATGGGGGGGGAGAGCGCAGCGAGCAAGAGGAGTTGCGCAGCTGCTCTCTCCCCTTAGAGGGAACATTGGATATGAGTCAGCAGCGTGTTCTTGCGGCCAAAAAGGCAATGGCATGCTGGGCTGCATCAAAAGAAGTGTTACCAGCAAATCAAGGGATGTGATCATTCCCCTCTATTCTGCACTGGTGAGGCCACATCTAGAATACTGTGTTCAGTTTTGGGCTCTCCACTACAAAAAGGACAGGGACATGCTAGAGAGAGTTCAGAGGAGGAAAACCAAAATGATGAAAGGGCTGGAGCACAAGCCCTATGAGGAAAGACTGAAAGCATTAGGCTTCTTTAATCTGCAGAAGAGAAGATTTGGGGGGGGGGGATTTGATAGCAACCTTCAACTACTTGAAGAGATGCTCCAAGGAAGATGGAGCTCGACTATTCTCGGTAGTAATGGAGGACAGAACAAGGAGCAATGGTCTCAAGTTACAGTTGGGGTGGTCGAGACTGGATATTAGAAAAAAAATTTTTTACTAGGCGAGTGGTGAAGCATTGGAATGAGCTGCCTAGGGAGGTGGTGGAGTCTCCATCTTTGGAGGTGTTTAAGGCCTGGCTGGACAAAACCATGAATGGGATGGTTTAGTGGGAGTGGCAGGGGGATTGGACTAGATGACCTATGAGGTCCCTTCCAACCCTATGATTCTATGATTCTATGGGCTCATTTAGTATAAAACTTGGCATCATGAAGAATAAATCCTGTATACTGAATGCAGAAGCATCCAACAGAAAAAAAAAAACCAAAACAACAGCAACATATGCCTTGTCATTAAGTGAACAACATAATGCAGATGCACAAGAAGAAAGAACTAAGGTTCCCTGAGCGGTCATTTCTTAACTTTTGAATGCTTGAAATGTTAACAATGCTGGTTTAATAGATTTTAAGTGTGAATATCTAGGTTTCAACAAAAAAAACCCACTAAGAATTGTCTTTTTATGTATAATTATAAAGTCCTCAAACCTTGAACACCAAGAGAATTTGAAAGATGCTAATGGAATCCCTGATTACAGCTGGGAAAATTTCTGACTTTTTGCTTCACTGTCAGTTCAGAGACAAGAAAGAAAGAAAGAAAGAAAGAAAGAAAAAGATTCATGTCAAACCAAACTGAAAATTCCAAAGTAATTTGCTGAATCACAGAAGTTAACAAAAAATTTGCTCATGTTCAAAGAAACATTTCATTTTCTGGCATTGTACAAAGACAAGCAAAGGGTTAGATTCACAGAACAGCAGGAGAAGGAGGTGGTTAGGGCACTGACCTGGGATTTGCGAGTCCTAGGTTTAATTCCTGCTCATAACTCCAAGTGTCAGTAAGATCATGAGAGAATGTCTTGCATGTCAACTGCAAGTAGCCTAGGCATGGGGCTATGGCATTGTCTGATATGTGTATCTTTCAGTCTTGCCTCTTAAAGCTGTTCCACTTCATATGAAAAGCAAAACAGTTGGAGCGTGGTACACTGCCAGTACTGGGGTTTGTTGTAGAGCGGCCCTCAGTGTGTTACTGCTAATACTGGGTACCTCAGTGGTTTGGTATACTCTAGCCCTAACTGTTGTACACCTGGCAGTGCCAGTGTTACCCCAAATTTGGGGGTCTCGGGAACTGTCTTGGCGCCGCAGGAGTCACAGACCAGCTCTTAGAGTGCAAAGAAGTCCTTTATTGCTTCATGCTCTCTTGGAGGTAGATCAACTCACTCAACAACCAGAAAAAGAACCCCTCGGTACAGTAACAAGTGGGTTTTTATACATTCATACACTGAACCCATTGGTTGGTTTTCAAAACCCATCATTATCATACATGCTGTCATTGGTTCCCATACAGAAGGTGCATGTATTCCATTGGCTCCTAATACAAAACCTTATTTTTGCATACAAACAAGTAACTAATGTAACTTTTCAGAAGTATCAACTTAGAAACAATTACCAGTACCTGTCAATCTAAAGACCTAGAACTTTCCGCAAGTAAGTGGAATTCCCCTATTAGCCATCAGGGGGTTTCCATTTTGTTTTCCTCAGGCTTCTGCCTTCAGTCCCCCCTTTGAGACATCTGTTATACTAAAATATACACTGATGTCTCATTTTCAGGAAAGTATAAGATCCCTGGAAATAAATAAATTTTTTTAAAAGAAAATAATAAGTACCAAAAATAATTAAAATAATAAGCTAATAGGAAACCCAAATTTGGGGTCCATCCCAAATAGGGTTAGGGGGCCTAGCCCACTCGCTTGGTGGACCAGGCACACCCACATAGTAATAGTTCAGTCCCTTGGAGATAGGGGTGTCCCTTGCTTGAAACCCTAACAGAAACTTGGAATACATGATAGAAAGCAAGGAGTTGAGAAGTTTACAGACAAAGTGGAAAGAATGAAAACACTGGATAGAGGCTTCCATCTAAAAGGAAAGGAAAACATGAAAATGTAAACAGACAGAATAGATTAGTCCCACTATTGGGGAAGTTGAAGTCCATCAGCAAGTTTGGGTGGATTTTTACTTGATGGTTCATTACACTCAAGACCTATGGTGTGAATCACCATAACCTGTTTTGGGGACTTTGTGTATGGCTTAAATCTACAGATAGCTTGACAACAAACTGGAAGACAGTGTATACAAAAACAACTGATAATTATTATAACCAATAAAGTCAAACCGATACCAAATAAACTTTGTAACCATGAGAAATTAGGTAACCAAGAGAAAACAGAGTCCCATATGGAGCTCCACCAATTTGACCACCATTCAGACCAAGAAGATTCAACCATATGAGGAAGTTCTGCTATTTTTGCAATGTTTTCTGCTCATTGAATAACAAGGTCATCATTATCAGGAATATAAACACAACACTCCTGGCCAACTAATGCACAGGTGCCCCCCTGGGAGGCTAGAATAATGTGAAGGGCGAGTCTGTTTTGGATGACCATTTGCCTTATAGCTTTTTGCTCTGTTGCTAGTGCAATCAAAGATTCACCAGTGTCATTTGCTAATGTTTCGACTACAGCCTGTAGACGTCACATAGCTCGATTAAGACTTAAGAATAGTCTAAATCGGGTGAGGGGTTTATACCATTGTATATATATTTTTAGATTGCTCTAAGTCTCTATAGTTTCGAAGCTTACCAGAAGGAAGAGTTGAAACTATGCGACTAGGAGGTACAACAATAGCAGGGTAACAAGTCCCTCTCCATTGTGGGGGTAGACAACGATAAGCTCTATCACCACACACCCAATAATGACCAATATAAGCACATAATGGTTGAACTGAAAATGCTGATGATGTCAGAGACCGAGCCCAAGTACCATAATAGCCTTTAAAAGTTACAATAATAGAACTTTCATTTGTACAATTAATTTTTGGAAGACAAAGAAACACATCCTGAAAGGGTATACATGAACCATTCTGACTGTCTGAGTTATAATAAGGCATACAACTAAAACTGATTTGTTTGGTTATGGATCCTTCTCTGATAGTTGCTATAGATGCTGTAATAACCCTTGGGGAGGAAGGGGTTAACACTCTGGTCAGTGAGTCCCAGGACAGCCAATAGGAACGAAGCACAGCTTTTTGAATGGTAACAGCAGCCTGGCCTGGGCCTGTTTGGATGCAGCAGAGCTCCTGGAAGGATCAGGAGGAGGCCAGAGGGGCCTGAGGAAGAATCCAGCAACATCCTTACCAAAGATAAGTTAAGTTTGTTACTGACCAGGCGTGGGTAGAACAGGGAATGTTTACTTAGACACGGTCAGGGTATTTTCTTTGTTTTTGGCTTGTTTTTTGGATTTCTCTGTGCTAAGCACATGTAACCCAACCCCCATCCCACTACCCTGTAACTACCTAAGTTAATTCCCAGAGAAGCAACTCTCTGTGTTTATCATCTGTTCTTTTTGATTAAAGAGTTTACCTTTTAAGCAAGTTCTGGTTCTGTGTCCTGAAAGGCAAGAGGTTTGTGTGCCCGTGCCTTGGACTGCACAGGCAGCTACCAGAGGGAACCCTGTTCCAGTTCCAGCTCATATTGCAGCTGGGGTTCAGTCACTTTCCTGAGAGAGGAATAAAGAGGATTGCAAGTACCTCACAGGGAGGAATTCCCAAGTGCGCCTTCCTGGGTCTCAAGAGGTTTTTTTGCATTTGGGTGGTGGCAGCGATACCACTCCAAGGCCAGGAATTGGAGGCCTTGGAGACTTTTAAGAGCAGACTTTAAGGCCAGTGGCTTTTCTGGCCTGTTGCGGGCCCCCACCTTCTGCACTCAGAGTGCCAGAGTGGGGAAAAAGCCTTGACAGATGCATTTCCTTTTAGAATAGTGAAATTACAATGGGATGAGCCTACATAGGGGCCCGTTCCATTATAGATCCAACACCATTGACCAATAGTGGGGATAACAAAAAGAAGGGAACTGGCGTTAAACCCTACTGAGTTCCATGAACCATTAAAGTTAGAATAATTAAATCCTAATGTTCCCCAAGTGTTATTTAATCCAGAAAAGAGCAAAAGGCCTTGTGTGGGGTCATTATTGCGCACTAAATCACTTGAATTAAGTGGCATAGAAAGAAGAGGGAATCCTTCTCCGGTGCTCACTGGCATCCAAGTACAAACCCAACATTTTGTTTGATTATATGTGCGTGCTACTTCACTAGATAGAGTAATAAAAGTATTACGGTTATAGCCCTCACATATCCCAAGGAAGACTATTAAAAGAATCCACAATTTAAACATTTTTACAGAATTTTAACAAATGTTAGAGTAGCCCTTGTTTATAATAATCTGTCGTCTTGTATCCTTTTAAGGGCCCGAAGACAACACACAAATAGGCAAAATCCAATTCCTAACAATAATAAGGTAATAACAATCCCAAGGACTAGTCCAAGAGTCAGTCCATGAATAAGGAAAGAATTGATTTTAGAAGTACAGGTCATAGTCCAAGTCCGAATATTACAGATCGACGTATACTGCTAGGATACTCAGATCACGCAGTCCAAATATCCTAGCGTGGACGGTTGTCCTGTCATGTTCCGTGACTCGATAAATCAGGGAGGGGGTTCGGGGTTTTTTGATCGCTTAAACAGAAAGCGTAAATCCTCAATAGGTTCTACAGTCCAATTTGATGGCTGCTGCTTTGAAGGGGAAAGATCTGGTGGGGTGGCTTTCTTCACGCGGGAGTGATGGACCCAGGCCTTTACTCCCTCCAATTTGAGCGAAGTGTTAGTAGTGAGCAGGACCTGAAGTGGTCCTTTCCACTTGGGTTCCAAAGGGGTCTTGTTCCACTTCTTCAGGAAGACCCAATCTCCAGGATGGAAAGGATGAACAGGTTCTGTCAGCTGCCTGGGTGATGCCTCTTGAAGGGACCTGTGAAGGGATTGAACTATACCAGACAAGTTACTCACATAATCAGTTATGATTTTTTGACCCATTTCGGTTTCTGCCCCAACTGTGGGACAGAGAGGACCAATTGGACAACCCTGATGAGCTGCCAGACCTGCCAGCAGTTGAGAAGGCCAATGGGTTCTGGAATCTCTCCCTGGCAGAGTATTCTGAGGAGTCAGGAGGACTCGGAGAATCAGGCACGCCAGGGGAAGGGGAGGAGGAAGCCCAGCCTCAGCCCAGATGCACTGTAGCCTGTAGCCACAGCAGTGTGTTTTGGCTGCAGCCCCACTGCCTCCTTGGTGGACACCCTGTCACTGTCAGGGCCCTGGGCTGAAACTTAGTGCTGTTGGGTGAGCATATGTCTCTCTCCTCCCCCTTCCTATCCATCTGGTATTCTGAGATGACTACTTCACTTGCATTGTCCCGCCAAAGGGACAGACTATCACTGCTTGCTCGCCTTCCCCAGGGCTAGACACTGTTTCTGACCATCCTACGGCTGAGTTGGAGGCTTGTAATACACACTTGCTCTACCTATGGCTAGAGACTGCTTCTGCCCCCTTCTGCCTGAGGATTGGAGGCTTGTATTACAGACTTGCACTACTCAGAGCTAGAGAACCCACTAGCCCACAAGCAGAACATTTACATGTGGTACCAGAAGTGGGGATCTGAGGATCCCTTAATGAGAGAGGGTCCTGCCTGCTGAGTTGATCATGGTCCTGATGGATCTCGAGAAGCTGATCCTGTGGTGAATGGAGACACAACAAGAGCAACAAGATGCCCAGCTCCACTAGCAGGAATGGCTGGTACAAGCTCTGGGGGCCTAGCAACAAGAGTTAATTTGGGAGCAGGAGGAACAACAGCATCAGTATGCCTAGCAACTAACTACCCTACTGCCCAAAACCAGCTGGAGGGAACATGGGCCCTCTTGTCACACCAATGCCACTCCGCCTCATGAGGCTGGGGCCTGAAGATGGCCACAGGACATTCCAGATAACATTTGACTGCATTGCCTTAGCTGCCAGATGGAATCCCACACAAAAGCCACCCTATTGGCTCCCTACCTGACAGGGGTTCCCCAAGTCACCTATCGGACTCTACCCAAAGGACAGGTCTGCAACTATCAGGCAGTGAAGATTCCTATTTTAGGTGTGTTGGACATTAGCCCCACAACCTTCTGACATTGGTTCCAGAGAAAGACATGCAACTGGAATAACACAGTGCTTGAGCTTGCTGAACAGATCATCACGGAACACTTCATTCATATAATGGGAAGTGAAAGGTCATGCATTTAGGGACAAATAACAAGAATTTTTCCTATAAGTTGGGGATGCATGAGTTGGAAGGGATGGAGGAAGAGAAGGACCTGGGAGTACTGGATGATCACAGGATGACTATGAGTCACCAACGCAATGTGGCCATGTAAAGAGCTAATGTGGTCCTAGGATGCATCAGAAGAGATTTTTCAAGTAGAGACAAGGAGGTGTTAGTGCTGCTATACAAGGCGCTGGTGAGCCCTCATCTAGAATATTGCATGCAGTTCTGGTCCACCATGTTTAAGAAAGATGAATTCAAATTGGAACAGGTGCAGAGAAGGGCTACAAGGGTGGTCTGTGGAATGGAAAACCTGCCTTATGAGAGGAAACTCAAGGAGCTAGGCTTGTTTAGTCTAACCCAGGGATCAGCAGTGCAGGCTCAGTGAGCCACCTGTGGGTCCCTAACCGTCCCTTTCTGGCTCCCTTGCAATCTCCTCCAGGGAGCCAGGTGCGCTCCAGGGACTTCTGGCTGGCCCCAGCATCGTGTCCAAATCAGGGTCACCCCCCCAACCCACCCAGAACAACTGCATGATCTGGAAGCAGCCCAGTGGCTGTGCTGTGGCCCCTAGTGCTGGTGGGGGATGTACTGGCGGTGTGTGCTCCCTCCATCCTTCTCTCACTGGCAGGGTGGAGCAGCACTGGCCTGCCTACCCCAGCCGGCCGTCCCTCCCAAGAGCAGCCAGTGGAGAACTGGAGCTTGGGGAGGTTGGGCCCTGGAATGGCCTGCTCCGTGGAGTTCAGGTTACTTCAACTTGGCCCCTCCAGGCCTGAACAGAGGCCACCTCACCCACCATCCCTGGATTGGGCCCGTTCAACTCCGGGGTGGCTTGGTCGAAGCTGCCTGCACTCTGTGGAGCACCCCATTCCAGGGCCCGCCTCCACAAGCTGCAGCTCTCTGCCAGCTGCTCTTGGGAGGGGCAGCCAGCTGGGGGTAGAGGTGGGGCAGTGCTGCTCCACCCCACCAGCGGAGCGAGGGATGGAGGGAGCGCACACTGCCTGAACACATCCCCGCCAGTACTAGAGCCCACAGCACAGGTGCTGGGCAGACTCAGGCTCATGCAGTTGTGGTGGGAGGGTGGAGGGAAATGGCTCGTCTGGGTTGCTGACCTCTGGTCTAACCAAAAGAAGGCTGAGTGGTGATATGATTGCTCTCTATAAATACACCAGAGGTATAAATATCAGGAAGGAAGAAAAGTTATTTGAGTACAGCACCAGTGTGGACACAAGAACAACTAAGATATAAACTGTTTATCAGAAAATTTAGGCTTGAAATTAGATGTAGGTTTCTAACCATAAGAGGAGTAAAGTTCTGGAGTAGCCTTTGAAGCGGAGTTGTGGGGGCAAAAAACATAACTGACACCAAAACTGAACTTGATAAGTTTATGGAGGGGATGGTATTGGAAATTGACTGATCTTTGACCACTAGTGGTGGCTATGCTAGTGGCCTAAGATATTAGGGTAGATGGGGGGGGCGGTTCTGAGTTATTACAGAGAATTCTTTCTTAGATGACTGGCTGGTTATACTTATCCACCAATGTTCCCTCTAAGCCGGTGATGCAGCTGAGCAACTTATGGATGCAGCTGAGCAAGTTCCTGGGCCCGCGCCGGGCCCCTGAGCCACTGCCCATCGGCTCCCCAAGCGCATCCATAACTTGCTCAGTTGCATCACCAGCTTAGAGAGGGAACATTGTATAGATTTTCTGATTGAGATGCCTCTTCAAATAGTCAATCTTCCATGAACTCCAAGTCTTTCCTTTAGCAAAATCACACCTTGTCTTGGCTTCTGCACATGACAAGCATAATACGCCATTGTCCTCAGAGTAAGAAAATAGCTGACCCAATTTGACATGCTGCACCTCTCCAGATTCCATAGTCTCAGTTGCAATTAATTCATTTAGCCATGCCATCTTAAAACTTCCAATACCTTTATATTTCTTGACATCACTGCAATTGTCTTGCACCAAACTGTTGGCTGTACGCTTTGTCATTTTGTGTTATGAATTTGTGAAGCTGCTTTGTGGGACGGCTTCTGATTTTCTGGTTGTCTGTAATCTCGGCTCACCTTTAGAAGACGGGAAAATATATAAGCAAATGTGTGAGAAATTACACAGATAAGAGCTGATGATCACCAATAGCCAAGAATCTATTATATTTTTTTACAGATTCCTAATGAATGTGCCAATTCTGACTAGATCTCACTCGCTGAGCTAAATGAAGTCACCCTGATTTAGGCCTATATATTACTTGAGTTGATGTTAATTAAGGTCAATGACAGTTTTTCCACTTTATTTAAGAAGTTAGATCAGGCTGCCTTCTCTTTCTGCTACAATCCCCATCTACCAGTTTTGTGTTGTTCTTGTCTGCAAGCTTTGAACTTTCCTTTACCAGAGATTCTGGGATGGAAAGTGCTGTAAAAATGCTGTGTGTTAATAAAGTAACATAAGGTTCTATACAGTTTTCTGTGTTTATTCTGAATCTTGGGTGGAATTTGTGTGTTGTGTCTACCAGCCCACTGTTTCCCAACCAGTGTGCCACAGAACACAGATGTGCCATTGAGTAGTTTTTCAAAAAATTCTAAGAGCTCTGGATTGGCTCATGAAAATATACGGCTTCATTTGGAAACTGTATGGCAGTGTGCCTCAAATGAATTAAAGGTAGCAAGGAGTGCCACTGCAATGGCAGAGAAAACACTGGGAATCACTGACCTATGTGGCAGCAATGACTTGAAAAGGAAACAATACGTTTCCTTACACATTAACACTCCCCTCCCCCCTGCGTGGCATGAGTTTATCCCCGCTTCTAATCTGCCCCCAGCCCGGGAGCCCCCACCCCGGCTCCTTCACTCCTCCGCCTCTGCTCCCGGCCAGCCCCGATCCTATGGCTCCTCCACTCCCCACCAGCCCCGATCCTCCAGCTCTTCCGCTCCCCGCCAGCCCCAATCCCCTGGCTCCTCCGCTTCTGCTTCTGCTCCCGCTCCCGCTCCCTGCCAGCCCCACCCCAGGCTTCCTGGCGCCCAGGAGAAATGTTTCTGGGGCCAGGCATGGCTTGTGGCTGCTGGACCTGTGCTGGGATCAGGGCTTGCTGTGCCAGTGAGTGGCGGCAGCTGCGCTACTGCTCACTGGCGCAGCTTAAAGGGAACATTGTTTTGATTAAACAACTACAATAACATAAAATTTAACATGTGCAACTATTAAATGGATTAAAAGCTGGCTAACTGCTAGGTCTCAAAATGTTACTTTAAGTAGAGAACCATCACTGAGTGGATCTGTTTCCTGCTTTCCTGTTTCCTATTTTATATAAACATCTTTATTAGCACTGTGGGGGGAAAAAATCACTGATAAAGTTTGCAGAAGACATCAAATCTGGGGGAATAGGAAATAATTAGGAGGACAGGTTGCTAAGAGTGATGTAGATCATGGAAAAAGTGGTATCCATCATAGAATGTGTGTTTTAATATGAGTAAATGTATGTAACCCTTCTGCCAGGCCTAGATGGACTGGATTCTAGATCTAGAGCTTTCTAACAATGTTACAACACCATCTGGCTCAACCCCCCACGCAGTCTCCTGGGAAATCATGCACTATTCCTTTGCATGCCTGTGACAGACCGCTCCACAGATCCAGTCCGGTGTGCCATAGTGACCCCGATTCCCACTCCTGAACCTCCATTCGCTCTGCTTTGCCAAGTGACCACTCCCTCCTGAGTCTGTCTACTCTAGCCTCTGGCGTGCAATTGGTACCAAGCAGTGGCTGTATTCTCTCTGGCTACTGAAGGGATGGTACCGAGCAAGCAATCCTGGCCCCAGACACCACCATGGGAGCCACTGTCTGCAGAGATTTGGACCCACTCTCAACCACCATACACATAAGTTCATCCATTTAACAAAGAAAAGGATTGTGCCCAGCTTCCTTTACTCATGCCCTCTAAAGATCACACAGCTTTAGATAAAACAACTACTAGTTTATTGATCAAATTATAATTCTAAGTGAGAATATGGCTAATTATGGCAGAATCACAATCTAAAGGAAACAGGAGAGACCACAAGAAAATAAAAGGTAAAACATGCACACTACCCTAATATCTCTACTTAAACTGATCTCATAGTTCAAGTTGCTCAAGGTGTTCAGCTGTCAGATGTTTGCACAGCCAGTCTCTGCCTGAGACCAGGCAGGGCTCAGATCTTGCTTGAAGTTGTTGCAAGATAGAGAGTCCCAGGCCAAAAGCTTCAGATCTTTCCAAGTGTTTTCCTTTGTCCACAAACTCCCTCGACCCTCCCCTTCTCACCGGAGGTGATCTCTTTGTCTTTTCCAAGCCACCTCTGTTAGCATATCTTTGCTATCTTCACCAGCTATCAACCCAAGCTTGCTTGCTCACTGCTGCTGAGGGAGGTGAATCTGTCTCCCTCCCCCTTTACCCAATGGAAAACTTGTTACACATCTGTGCACCTGCATGAAGTTGTAGGAAACATGATATCATACTAATCATGGAGACTAGGTCATAAGCATCCATAAAGAAACGTTGCATGGTGTCACTGGCAACAAATCATACAATCACAGCATACAAGTGAACAGGAAAATCAGATAGATCATAACCCAGGGTGCACAGCTGTGCATCCCATGACAGTGCTCTTGAAGACAATGCTTACCTTCACATAAGCACTAGTCTGAGGGTTTTGTCTATACTGACAGCAGAAAAATCTTTGCCATCAGCTCAGTTTTTCAGAAGCAGTTAACAGCGAAGTCAGCCCCAGCAGTCCTGGAGGCCAAGGAGCGTACGGGAAAGCCAACAGCAAGGGATTTGTGGTAGGCTTTCCTGAATGTGTACTGGTAGCTAAAAAAGTCACTGGCAGTTACGCAAGGAATTTTACTTTCCTCTTGTAACTGCCAGTCAACTCCCACTGAAACCTGACCCCAGTGTAGACTAGGGCCCAGTGTGTACATAAACTTTTTAACAAAAAAAAGGACTATCAAAATCAGCTCTGAGATGGGGAAGACAGTTTAGTGCAGGATTCACAAAACTGACAAGCAGAACCCATCATACTGTTCTTTTCTTCCACTCCGGCAGTGGCACACCAAGGGCGTCTGCTGTCTGGGGGCCAAACCTATGTTTGCACCCCTTCCCCCCTTCACAGAGCAGGAGGTGTCCTGGTACCACCTCCAAGCTGCCCTAAGGTGGGAGTCTGTATCTGTGGGGTGGGGAAGGATGGGGGGTGGGGAATGGGTGCAAATGCAGGCTTTGCTCACTACAGCTAGCCCCTGCTCCAGAGGCATCGCTGGCGCTGGGAACCTGGGCCATGTGCCCCAAATCTCAGCACCAGTGCCCTGGACCCGGCGGCCCCGGTCTCCAGCCCGATTTGGCCAGAGATCCAGGGCCCAGCCGCCCGCGGCCGCAGCGGGTAATCCGGGGCCCAGCTGCCCACGGTCACAGCAGCCCCATCCCTGGCCAGGGATGCAGGACCCAGCCACCTGCGGCTGCTTCCAGCCCCATCCCTAGCCAGGGATGCAGGGCCCGGCCTGCCACAGCCGCTTCCGGCCCCGGCCCCGGACCCAGCCCCGGCCCTGGCGCCAGCCCCGGCCAGGGATATGGGGCCTGGCCTCCCGTGGCCACTTCCAGCCCCGGCCAAGGATGTGGGGCCTGGCTGCACGGCGGCGTGGCGGCTTCTGGCCCTGTCCCTGGACAGGGGACAGGGCCTGCAGGCTGAGGGCGGGGCCTGCAGGTCAGGGGCAGGGCCTGGGTCCGTCCCACAGGTCCCTCCCCGAGCCAGAGATGCTTCTGCCGTGCTCTTATCCTGTGTGTGGTGCTCACTGTTGAGGCACCTGAGCTTTTCAGGGCCAGTTTTGTTGTGCATTTTTGCAGGGGAAGCAGTGTTAATATAGATGGTTTCTACAGGTAAGAAAGTGCTTATCCTGCCGTTTTTCTTTTCTTTTTTTTTTTCTATTTAAAATAAAATTGAAAGGAAAAGTCACATTTGAGGATTCAGGAAATGCTTTTCCCCTCTCTTCCCTGGGCAGCGGTGCCCATTGCAGAGATTGAGGGAAGGGAGGGAGGTCTCAGCCCCCAGCTCTACCACTCCTCCTGAGGTTCTTCAGGGCTGGAGGCAGCTTCAGCTCTGCAGCAGGAAATCTGAGGGGAACCAAGTGAGTTTAGTTCCTATAGCAGGCCCCACAGAGGGCCTTCACCTAGGGCCCCAGATAGCCTAAGGCCACCTCTGGCTAGGGTTACCAAATACCAAAGCATGGAAAGGAAGACAGGGAACTACAAACAGGAGGACATTGGAGGACATAGGGCAAAAATGTAGTATTAATGTAATATCTTCCATTTTTAGGGTGCCCTAGAATGCTTCCCCCTAAAATTAGGGTGTTTGGAGCTTTCCAGCATCCTTTAACCCCTGTAAGTAAAAAGCCAGACAAAATCATATATTGTTATAATGCCTGCTGGATGGAGGACATGAAGGTAAAAAGGTGCTTGCTTGTGGACAGCTCCACAGGTGACAAGAGGATAAACACCCACTGCCTGGGAACAATTACACACAAGAGGCTGGTGTGGACTGACTCAGGGGTCAGTGGTCACTTGGCAAAGCAAGGTGAGTTGGGGGTCAGGAATGGGGATCGAGGGGTCACTGTGGCACACTGGACCAGATTCTGGGAGCAACTTATCACAAGGCATTTTTGAAAATTGCCAGGTGCCTATAGGGATGTAAACGATTAACCATTTAAATGGTAAACATTTAAAACAGCCAAATTCCATTTAAACTGGGGGTGGGGGTGAAGGGAGCAGCACCTGGGTCAATGTCCCACTAGCAAGAGCAGCTTGGCAGCTTTCATTGGCAGGGTGGTGAGGAGGCCAGCACTTGGGGTTGGCTCCCCACCAGTTTTCCTGAACTGACTGGGAGGCGCAGATCCGAGCATAGGCAGTGGGGCAAGCTCCAGTGGGGCTCTACTCTGCTTGACTCTGCAGGGCAATGAAGGAACTGCAGGTGGGCTTGTCCCACTCTCAGCCACTAAGAACTGCCTAATTACTCCAGTGGCTAGGCTGCTTTTCACTGGGCAGTGAGCGGCAGAGTCCAGAACTGTTCCTTCCTCCCCCCACCAGCCTTTAACCATTAGCATCTAGGTCAGGGGTGGCCAAACTTACAGAACTCTAGAGCCACACAGGTTGATTATTAAACCTTCAAGAGCTGCACTGAGGCATATAGCCACATACTTTTACCTACTCCAAAACTACTAAGTTTAAAATTCATTGCACACTTTAATTTTATCATAAAAAGAGGACAAATATTGATCCCACTAATGTCAGATTCTAATAATTACTTAAGGTTACTACAAAAACTAGGCCTATACAGTAAAAACTTAGCTGCTGCTCGATATAGAAGACTGCAGGCTAGTGGCCAGTTATTTAAAATCCAGACCATACCGCACGCCTCCTTGCCATCCACAGCCATGCTGTGCTGCTCCCCACCATCCTGACCCCCTCCTGATGTCCTATGCTGGGGCAGATTTCCTAAACTGATTTGCTGATATTCTTCCAGGAGCCACAATTTTTCTTTCAAGAGCTGCATGTGGCTCCCAAGCCGTGGTTTGGCCACATCTGATCTAGGTCAACCAAGGCAAAGCCAAAAGGCATGACCATGGGTCTCTGTGTTCTATTGAACCTGACTTTTGATTCCCTTTTGTGTGTGAGGATTAAGAGCAGGCAGTTGGCACACTTTACAGCATCTTGTTATAACATTCTTTGTAACCTTGCTTGACAGCACCTTAGTCAGCTATGCCAGTGGTTTCCAACCTGTGGTCCAGGGACCCATGGGGGTCTGAAGAGTTATCGCAAGGGGCCTGTGAGACGGCTGGCTCAAGGGGCTGTGGCACCCTGAGCTGGCTTTTGCTTTTGTGGGCACCATGGCCCACTCCAGGCCAGCTCACCCTGCCACAGGGCAGGGAACAGCTAGCCCTGGGGCAGAGTGGGCCAGCCCATGGGGCAGACTCTGCTCTCCTGCCCCTCCCCTGGGCTAGCTGTTCCACCCTAGGAGGAAGGCCAGCCCAGAAGCAGAGCCAGAGAGAGGAGTCTGCCCCATGGGCTGGTCCGCTCTGCCTCTGGTGGCAGAGTGGCTGGATCAGGGGATGGACAGGAGCATGGGGCCTGGCTTCGGAGCCAGCCTGCCCCACCCTTGGCATGGTGCCATTGTACTCCTAAGCCAGTGGCACCCTGAGCCAGGACCTCATTGGCTTATGGGTAGACTCGGCCCTGGTCCATGAATACATCCAGTCCCAGCTGCTGCTGGGCAATGATCCATGTTGGGGGCGGGGCTCTAAATCAGGGGTGTCAAACTTATGGCCTGCAGGGGCCAGATCCAGCCTGCCAAAAGCACTGATCCAGCCCATGGAGCTGCTGCCTGGGCTATGCCTTGGAGCCCTCTGAAGCAGCAAACTATGAAGACAGGCTCCAAGCAGAGCAGGACTAGGCATGCTTCTGACTCACTCACATGATCCAAGTCACTGCACAGGAGAACAAAGGAAGCACTCCAGCCAATCCTGGTTCAGCTCTGCTGTGGTCTGCCAACCAATCAGAGTCTCGTTCACAGCAGGCAAGACTGGCTCTGGAGAACCACTGCACTGCCCCTCATCTGAACTGTTCATTGTCAATCAGTCACCAAGTTAATTTGATTGACAGTACATTGCACAAATCAAAAATAAAAAAGGAAAAGGTGGCTGGGGCCAGTGTGGGAGCAAGCCAATCAAAAGCCAGCAGGGACTGAGCCAACCAAAGGCCAGCATTTTGAGGCAGTGGATCACTTTGTGGATACACTGAAGATCTCCAGGTGCAGACAGAAGGACCAGCCATCTGGAAGTCTGTGACTGATTCACTGAAAGCCGGCTTGAAGACTTCCTCAGAGTTGTAAGTGTGATATTGAGTTTTGGATGTTGCCAAGTTCCAAAGAGGCAAGCTGTGTTAGTCTAGTTCAGTTAAACAAACAAGGAGTCCTGTGGCACAACTTTTGGGGTACTCTCATAATGTATTCTATTCTATGTGCTTAAGATTAATAAGTAGAGATTGTGGTGAAAGCCTAAATTACTGGGGCCCAGAAGTAAAACTAAGTTAAAATACTTGGTTTTGATTTGTGGCTATGTTAGCCATACAGTGGAGGGTTGAACCATATTTCCTTTGTTTTTATTACCTGGTACTGACTCACAGAGACTAAAAGTTACCCTGGATAACAGCAGAAGACACGCCATTTCATAACTCATTTGGCTAGACACATTCATTGTCCCAGCTTGCTGCTTGACACACTCAGGATTAGGTCAGAATCCATGAGAGAATCAAGAGTAGGCCACATCAGCTTCCACATGGCTTTTAGATGGGCGCATGCAAACATGTAGAACTCTACAGCCTTCCTCCCCACCCCACAGCATATCTCTGGACAAAAATTTAAGCTGCAGTCATAGATTCAGAGATTCTATGGTCACAAGGGACCTCCCGCATACAGCAGGCCACAGAACCTCCCACCCACTCCTGCAATAGACGCCTAACCTGCGACTGCAGGGCTGTAACTATGGTGGGGCAAATAGGGCTTTGCCCCAAGCATGCTGGAGCGGCTCAATAGAGCTGCTCTATTAAAGGGAGCATTTTGTACCGCTGGTCCCAAGGGGTGCTGAAACAGAGCATTATAGCTTTGTGTGACTGAGTCATGAATTCCCCAAATCACAGTTTGAAGACTTCAAGATACAGATAAACCACCAGCAAATAACCCATGTTCCACATTACAGGGATGTCGAAAACCCCCAGGGTCCCTGCCAATCTGCCCTGAGGGAAAATCCCCTCCTGACCAACGTTCCCTCTAAGGGCCCAATGCAACTAAGCAACATATGTTGCTTGTGCGTGAGCCCTCCCCCCCCACGCAAGTCCGATCCTGCCCCCCCTCACTCAAGCTGTGCTGCCAGCCCAGCCTCCTGGCAGTGGGGGTGGAGCAACCAGCCCAGTCTACCCCCAGCCAGCCGTGCCACCCTGGGGGACAGAGAGGGCCGGCGCTGAGCTCTGGCATGCAGGGTCGGGGCCCTGGAGCGGCCTGCTCCCAAAGAGTTTGGGCCGCTTCATGCCCGCCCCCCCCCCCGGCCTGAATGGGACCTCTTTGGGAGTGGGCCACTCCAAGGCCCTGACCCTGAATGCAGGAGCTTAGTGCCGACCCCCTCTGCCCCCCGGGGAGGCACAGCTGGCTGGGGGTAGGCTGGGCTGGCTGCTCCACCCTGCTGCGGTGAGGCTGGGTGGGCATCTGGGCGGAGCAGCCTCCAGGCCTGATGGCCCATGGGCCCCCATTCCCCACGCCCCTGGAGTTGCAAGGAAGGTGGTTAGGGCCCCCTTATCTGGCTACCAAAGCGGCATGGCCAGGCCCCCAGCTGCTCCTCTGGCCAGAGGAGCACTCACTGAGCATGCACGGAGAGTCTGCACGTACTCAGTGAGCGCTTACCCTAAGAGGGAGTTTTAAAAACTCCCAGTTCAGAGGAGCTCTCCAGGCGGTGACAGCAGCTGCCGACCGTGTGCGGCTGGCAGCGTTCCCTGCACCAAGCAGTGCTGGAGGCTGCACGGCCACGCAGCCAAGCAGCTTATAGGGAACATTGCTCCTGACTCAAAATATGGAGATCATTTAACCCCTGAGCATATGGATAAGACTCAGCAGCCAGAACTGCCATCTTTGGAGGGGATTAAGGGGTGTTGTGGGCTTCTCACTGCCTTGTTGCCCCCACCGCTGCCTTCAGCCGCAAGTCAAAAGCAAGGGGAGGGACAGGGTAAGAGTGAAGAGCCCTACCTCTGGGCTAGTCCACACAGCCCTCAGTGCAAATTAGGGGGCCCCATAGACCGATGGCCCCTGACCCCCAGGGATAGCCCTGAAGACCAGATACCCAAAAAAGAATTATTTTCATTAACTCAGAACCCCCCCATGTAGCATCCATTCACAGGCCACTGACATACTTAACCATTAGTAGTCAAAGATCAGTTAATTGCCAAACTAGTCTGTCCCATAATACCACCCCCTCCATAAAATTATCTAGCTCAGTTTTGAAGCCAGCTAGGTTTTAAGTCTCCACAGAAGACTATTTCAGAACTTCTCATCTCTGATGGTTAGAAATCTGCACATAATTTCAAGCAGGGCCGTAACATGGGTGGGACAAGCAGGACAAAGCCCCAGGCACCAAATTGTAGGGAGCACAGTGGCCTGTCGCATGGCCGGCAGTCACAGGCCCTACCTGGCCCTGAAGGCACATTCTTCTCCAAGCGCCAGGCTGGGGCTGCAGCTGTGAGAGTTTAAAATCTCCTGTCCTGCCCCCGAGCATGCACCAGAGCATTCTGGTGGTGGGGAGGGGTACCAGGGAGAAGCATGTCCACAGCCAGTGCAGCTCTGGGGGATTCGGCTGGTGCTGTGGACAGGTAAGAGAGCTCCCACCACCACTGGCGGGCCACTCGGATCTGCATCCATCCCCAGCCACCAACAGCTGGGGACAGATCCAGATCCCTGAAGCTTGCTGGCAGCAGCAGAGACTCTCCACCAGTTCCAGTGGCAGATGGGGACAGATCGGGATTCCCGCAGCCTGCCAATGGAGGCAGGAGCTCCCTGATGCCTCTGGAAGCAGCTAGGGATGGATTGGGCTCCAAGAGCAATCAGGGCTGGGTTGGGAGATGACACATCTGGGGCTGCTCACACCTGGTGCCAAAACTTCTAGTTCTGGCCCTGATTTCAAGACTAAATTTCCTGATGGCCAGTTAATGTCCATTTGTTTTTCATGTCCACATTGGGGCTGAACTTAAATAATTCCAGGTTATACCTGAGAGAAATTGTTACCTCTGCACTTCATGGACTACCTCTAACTGAAAAGCATGACATTTGGAAAGGGACCACAGTTTACCACAAACATACCCACAGCTCACTTTACAATTATTTCTTTACTTTTCCCTCTCTTCACACAGAAAACCACTGATACCTACATTTTCCTCTCATAGATCTTCACACCTTTGTCAGACACCCACATCATTTGCAGATGAATGCACTTGTCATCACATAAGGATGGACAAAAGAAAAAAAGATACAAGCTGAGTTCCTCTAATCACCCACACAGAGTCAACAGACTTCTGATAAGGGCACATTGCACTGTGCCCTTGGTATTATCATCATCTTCATGTAAACTGCTAACGCCCTCTGACATAAGAGAGGAAGGCAAAAACTTGGGAGTCCTGGCTGATCACAGAATGATTATCAGCTACCAACATGATTTGGCTGTGAGAAAGCTAATGCAGTCCTAGGATGCATCAGATGAGATATTTCCAGTACAGAGAGGTGTTAGTATCATTACCCAAGGGGTTGGTGAGACCTCATTCAGAATATTGTGTGCATGTTTGCCATGCATAAGAAAGATAAATTCAAGCTGGAACAGGTGCAGAAAAGGACTACTGCAGAGGCTCAACAAACTGCCAGGTCACTATTACTATGGCTGTGTCCACACCAGGGTTTTATTTTGGAACAACAGCCGTTGTTTCAAAATAATACCTGGCATGTCCAAACAACGTTTCGTTATTTCGAAAGGATGGGACCCCATCCTTTCGAAATAATAGCCATCCTTTTGAAGCAGTTAAACCTGGCATGCAATCGGAATAGCCCTTGTTTCGAAACAACAACGTTAGGACACGTTGTTTCGAAACAACCCGTTTTGAAACAGGGCTTTGACCTTCCTGGCCAGGGTACTGAGGAGAGGTGCAGGGGGGCACAGGAGGGCAGCGGGTCCCTAGCCAGCTGGACCTGCTGCTGTGGCGAGCAAGTAGTGGGGGGGGCAGGTCCCCAGCCGGCTGGACCAGCTGCCATGGCAAGCCAGCAGCCAGGATGGGCAGCAGGTCCCCAGTCAGCTGGACGCACTGCCCTGACAAGCCAGCAGCCAGGACAGGTGGAGGGTCCGCCAGCCAGCTGGACCTGCTGGCCAGGTTTGGGACTGCCGGCCAGGAGGCGTGGGCAGAGCACTGGAAGCACCTTGTGAAATTGACCAACTTGCAGAGCCTGTCAGGGGCTGGGGGAGCTCGTACCCCACTGTCTGCTTGCAAGCAGCCAAGGGCTGGAGGACCAGGGTGCCCCCAGTGCTCTGCCCAGCCTGGGCTCTGGCAGCAGCTGGAGGGGCGGCCAGTGCTGCCGCTAGCTCCCCCC